>WBNH01002193.1:96982-115857 GCA_013401255.1 Urocolius indicus
AGCACGGGGAGCCGCGAGCTACTCACCGGTGGTCGCGGTGGCGCCTTCAGCCTCGCGCGCCCAGCGGCTGTGCGCGGCCCCCGCGGCCAGGCTCCAGAGGCAAGTCAAACAGAAAGCGGTGAGGGACAGCCCGAGTATCCGGCCCATGGCGGCGGCGCTGGCGCTGGCGAAGCGAGAGGGGACGACTGGCGCTCGTCGGCGCTTCCCTTTGCCCCGCTGCGCTCCCGCTGCCTCCGCGCACGCTCCGAACGCCGGCACTACCCCCCCCCCCCCCCCCCNCCCCCCCGCGGGCGTCACGTGACCCTGCCGGGCGCCGCTTGGCCCCGCCCCCTCCCCGCGCGGAGCGGCCGGAGCTCGGGCGGGATGGCGGCGGAGTTGCGCCCAGCCCCCGCTGCCCGGCTCCGACGGGCAATGCGGTCGCGCCGAGCGAGGCGGGGGAAGCAGCCGCTCGCCGCTCCGTAGGCAGGCCGTGCATCACCGGTCTGTAGCCTGTCGCCTGCAGTTACCGAGGCACAGCTGCTCCCGCCGCCTTACCCTGCCCTCGGGCACCGGCTCTTACGCCCTGCTCCATTGCAATGATTTTTGCAGTGTGTTTCTCTGCCCCTAGCGTGAGGTTCACCTCTCCCTGAGAAAAAAAACTTTGGTGAGTAGTACACAAAAGCACTTTGAATGGGTGTCACTCAGTGACAATCACAGGCGAAGCGTGGCAGTCAGCATGCAGCGCTTGCACATCGTCATCCAACTGCGCTCCAGGCTGTGCTGGTGCCATGGCAGGGAGTTTGGGTTGGTTCGTGACGGAGTGCCTCATCTATTAGAGAGAAGGGAAGGGAAGAAGCACGGTAAAACCTGAAACCCTTCACTGTGGTCACTGCAGAGAGCATCTGGAGCAGGATGTTTGGTCACCCTACCGCTCCGTAGGAATTGGCAGTGTTAGGTTAATGGCTGGACTCGAGGATCTGAAAGGTCTTTTCCCAATGTGAATGACTCCATGATTCCCTCTTGGCTGTTGGGGAGGAGCTCCATCTCTGCCTGTCATACTCCCCGTCTCTCCGTCCTTCCTCTAAGGCAGTCTGAGTCAGTGCACGTCATCAACAGTGAACTCTGCAAATAAAAATTTGTTTGTGTCAATCTGCCTCAATTTTTTTTGTGCAATGCCAGGTCTGGCAAATGTTGGGAAACTGACACAAACATTTGTGCCTGCTTGTAATCAAAGAGAGCCAAGGTAGAACATTTTAGTGTGGTCCTGATTTCAGAAAAATGCCATCAGAATGAAAGGACAGATGAAAGTGAAGAGTTACAGTCAGGAAAATTCTCCCCTGTTGTTCCCAATTGTCAGCTGGACTCGGGTGGTAAAGAGGAAACTGCCAAATAAATCCCTAGCTTAATCTTCTGTGTTACTTTCTTTCCTGAAGGCATTTTATTGCCAAGAGCCAAGAGACCAATACAAACTCAGAAACTTTTAAAGCAAGCTACCTATCATAATTACTGTGTGAGCTGTAGGACTGTTGGTAATTTGGGTATAGAGCTTTCTGACAAGCTTCTTTACCATCATATATTGTGGTGCTTCTGTAGGATGGCTTATACTTTCCCTTCTTGCAAAAGAGTCTTCTAAGACTAGTGCTTTTTCACTCTAGTGAGAAACAAGAAAGAAAGAAAGAAAGAAAGAAAGAAAGAAAGAAAGAAAGAAAGAAAGAAAGAAAGAAAGAAAGAAAGAAAGAAAGAAAGAAAGAAAGAAAGAAAGAAAGAAAGAAAGAAAGAAAAGAAAGAAAGGAAAGAAAGAAAAAGAGTCTGCAAAGAAAACAGCAGAGAATCAGTTTTGTGACAGTAACAAAAACCTCGTAGCAGCTGCAGTGAAATGACCAAACATGTTTTGTTGGATGTGTCAGTGACCTTTGAATTTAGTTCTGAAAAGCAGTAAGGTGAACAGTCACACACTCACTTGTCTTCCATGTTGCCTATACTTTTTACTGGAGTGGTGGTGGTGTAAAATAGTTCTTATTCCTGCAGTATGATTCAAGTTGCTGGCTTTTTAATGCAAGGAAATATTTTCCACATTCATTATTTTTGTTATACACTGAAATGCTACATTTCTGTTCTAACTTTGAATAAGCAGTGCATCAAATAAATCAGGGAGCAGCATAAATAAGTAATGCAATGTAACCAAAACTGAAGTGAGCTTTGAGTATGGGAGTTTCCTATGGCTTCCACTCATGCCTCCTGGCCATGTCTGCAGAGATTTTTATGTCCTTCTGGGACAAAGGTCTGCTGCTGGCATCAGGGCTTGACTCATATGATTTTATTAGACATGGCATTATTTGAACTCAGGTCTTCCTTTCTGCAGTTTTTGTGGGTTGTGATATTAAATGAATCTTCAATGGTTATCATCATGTTTTATGGGGGATGCAGTGGCAGTTCAGTTGACATGTTGGCCATGACGTGAAGTCTCATGGTTGCTGCAATCTGTGTTTCATGAGGACTACATATTAAAATTCAGAAGAAGGAGTATTGGAATGAGCTGCCCAAGGAGGCGGTGGAGGCACCATCCCTGGAGATATTCAAGAGATGCATAGATGAAGTGCTGAGGGACATGGTTTAGTTTAGTGATGGGCCTGGCAGTGTGAGGTGAGTGGTTGGATTCAATGATCTTGAAGGTCTTTTCCAACTATAATGATTCTAAATGAAAAAATAATCTCTCCCTTTGAGAAGGAAAACAAGGAGGATATATGTTAAATGTGATTTATCAGACTCAGTGTGTTTGTATCTATGGAATAACTGGGAGAAAATTAAATGCCAAATAAACCAGAATCAAGATTATCAGCAGGGCAAGAATTATAGCTGCAGCCCATCTCCAAAGGCGAGTGACAACATGTTTATCCTGTAATCCTGGGGGCTGGTGGGAATCCAAGTGAATGACAAATGTGGTTTGTCAGTTTTTTCTTAAAGTCAGCATCTTGGGGCTTTGTTGTAGCATACAGTCAGCAGGAACGTGGCAGGCTGGTTTGTTGTTGTTGGGTTTAAAATATCCCATTCTCCACAGTATTCATTTTTCACTGCGCCGCTCTGTACTTAGTGGTTAGTAGGATATTTACCTCTGTTTCTAATCTATAAGGAACTCCAGACACTACATTACTGGAAATTTATGTCAAGTCCTTGGCAAAACTGGGTAAAACCCAAGGGCCTGCAGATGTCCATTTTAGGGAAGTGCATTTTAAATGTAGCAAATGCCCAGAATTCACAGCAGGACCCGTTGTATCAATCCGTGCCCTAGCAGTAACTATATGAAGGACAATAGCAGAAAGCTGTTTTTTAGCCATGACAATCTAAAAAGGAAATCAAAGCTGGTCTTTAGGAAGATCAAACATGTTGTCTAAGGGCCACCTGATCCAATTAAAATGAGTATATACTTCAGAAATCAAGGGCTTCCCCTGATCGGTGTGGAATACCTACAGGGCTGAGGAGCTGTGCTAACCGTTTCTGTTGACTTCAGTAACCCTCCTGGGTCAGATTCAGAAACCCTCTGACCTCAGATTAGGCAAACTACATTGTACTTAATGACTTCACCCTCCAACTTCCATCTCATCAGTGCTTGAATTAGTAAGGGGTAATGGTTTGAGCCTACTGTCCGTGGTTTATTAGCACACTGTAAAAAGAAAATAACCTTGTATGTAGTCTGAGGGTTTCTTTCATCGCTTTTCATTTAGAGCAGTTTCTAAGAGAGTGTTTTGCTGTAGTGAGAAGCTCAGCGTAAAACTCTAATAAAGGAAAGCTTGAAAGATACCTATTTTTCTTACAGCAGTGACACATTACATGAATAAAACACTGTGTAATCCAGCAAGATAATCTTCTTCTCAGGATGCTGGTTGCTGCTGTCTGCCCTTTATAGATGGGAGTTATTTATGTGGTTGCTGGGAAGGGAACTTCTCCAAACCCAGCAGCTGGCAATGGAAATCTTCACCCCCCGTCTGCATCAGCCTCTGCATTTCCCAGCAGTTTGGAGACTCAACAGCTCCCCTCTGGAGCTCGTGTCCCCTGGATGCTTGTGCATGCCACTTCTTACCAGAGGAGGCAACGCATTTCTGGTGACTTGATCAGAGATGAAAGCGGGAGTAGAAAGTACGGCATGAGATGTAATTTGGGGTTGGGGTTAAGGCCATTCTTCCTTTCCTGTTTCATTGTTCATTGCCTTGGGCTCCTTAAGCACATCCAGTTTGCAGGCACTGGGCAACCAGGGTAAAAAGATACTTTCTTTATAGGTGACCTCCTTAACACTAGATGAAAGATACTACCACTTTTTTTTTCTTGCAAAGTGTCCTCTCGTGACCTGTGCAAACCCAGTAATTGTGTCTTGCATGAAGGATCATGGGGTCCCACATTCCAAATAGTTCCTGCTTGTACTCTCCTCATCTCACTAGAACGTTTTCCATGAGAGATAATATCGGCCAGTTGTTCCCTGCCTAGTCACCCTGCACAGGTCTCCTGGATTCCAAGTGTACATCCAGCCATCATACTTGTTACCAGGTCTGTGATTTTGGCACAGGGTCATCTTTCTGATACTTGACATGATGAGGCGTTTGTCTGCCCTGAGGGATCCTGAACGCTGCCCATTGCCAGAGCGTGAGTTTCTGGGCTCTGACTGCTGCTCAGATCAGGTTGGTTGCAGTCAAAGCACACGCTGTGCTCTGGCTCAGTCCCTCGTGGGGCTGCAGGGGACCCTGGAGTGCAGCCGTGCTACACAACAGACCTGCCATGGGCAGCCAAGCCAACAGCAAACAAAAAAATCATTTACTTGGTATTTTATCATTGTCCTCTACAATCTGCAGAACTAAAATTAGTTTTCTGACTTTTTTTTTGTCTTTAAAGATCTGAATAAAGTTTAAAATCCTTGCAAGAAATAAGAACCACCAACTTCCAACCCAATACTGAGTTTGGAAGCCTTTCAGTCTTTCACGGCAATAGTCTCTGCTACTTACAAAAAGGAATTTGGCATGAAATGTGTTACTTTATGAAGAAAACACAACACTCTGTTTTCATCTTTGACCTAGGACCATGAAGTGAAAATAACTACTCTCTAGGTAGCTCAATTGATTTCAAATGTTCCTACAAAATACTTAGTTCCTCTACAATGCTCTATGTATTTGGTTGTAGAATGCTTTAGAAGAGAGAAGGATAAAATGTGTTGAAGGCTCCTTAGCTGGCTACAGACACATAACGGTATTTTAGGTTAAATGATCTTTTTGTTTTGTACAGTAAGTAAAGAAAAACCTAAATCCCCCTGCTAAAATGAAGGTGCTCTTTATACTTGGAGCATGCAGTGATCACTGTAGGTCTGTGCTCTCTTCAGGCATCCAGCTAAACTTTTGCTGATCTGTTAAATATATTCCCATTTAGCAAATAAGATTGTTACTTTTAATGAAATCCGTGGGCTTAAGCTCAGACAAAATTAGGCCTCTCCTAATGCTTCTCTAATGCAGCCTTTCCCATCTTAGGCTGGAGGCTTTTTGTGGGGTTTAGCAGCTCACAGGGTGAGCTGAGGAGCAAAGGTAACAAGAGAGCTCCACACTGATGATGTCCATGAAGCCCTGGCACAGCAAGGCTCATTCAGCCTGGTGTTTACATCCAAGCCCAATGAACAAATGCTCTTTCCTTTGAATTTCCAATGCCCTTGGTTATAGACCTTCCTCTCAGGCTGCATTTTGATTTTCCACACCTCCTCTTTTCACAGTCACCTGCCGTCCTCTGCTGGAGGCATCTATGCTCAAGCTCTTCACACCAGAACGATCTTGCATGTAAGAAATCACTGACACTAGCAATCCTTGTCTATTGGATATCTGCATCCACACATAACCTTAAAGTTTTCCATTTTGCAGTAACTTCATAAACAATATTTTTCTCTGTTTCAGTGGCAACGGTCACATTTTTGTTACATGAAACCATGACACTTGACTTGAAGGCCATTATTTTCAGCTGATAGTAGTGAGTGCAGCATGAGATATGTGGCATTCAGAAAGGCTCAAGTCCTGCAAACATTTTTCTCCCGAGACAGACACCTGAGTTCATAAAGGGCAGGTTTCAGGGGGATGGAGCCAGGCTGTTCTCAATTATGTCCAATGATAGGACCAAGGGGCAATGGGTACAAGGTAGAACACAAGAGGTTCCAAAGAAACATAAGGAAAACCTTCACTGTGAGGGTGATGGAGCACTGGCACAGGCTGCTCAGATGGGTTGTGGAGTCTCTTTCTCTGGGGACATTCAAAACCCACCTGGACGAGTTCTTGTTTGACCTGCTCTAGGTGGTCCTGCTCTGGCAGAGGGATTGGGCCGGATGATCCTTTGAGGTCCCTTCCAGCCCTGAAGATTCTGTGATTCTATGAGTTCCTATATGCAGAACACATCTGATATCTGAGCTATATGGGGCAAACCTGGCAGGCAATTATGCTGAGAAGATTGTGGTACAGGCAAAATTTAGGCAGGAACAGTTAGCTTTATCCATGTAGGTATGTATCCATCTATCCAACCCTGTGCAAAATTGCTTGTCACTATAGAATTGTATTAGCACACTATTCCCCTTACACTGTAGACTGGCAGTGAGATACATTCACAAGCCTTTCTCTATACTCCTGTTCAAAGTACTTTATAACAGCTTATGAACAATTCTTTTCTAAGCCAAAAGGATGTTTCCAAGCCAGTCACACGTGTAAGAAGTGCTTTTATTATTGCCTTAAGTGAAAGCCATCAAGGTCCGCAAAGAGCTGAGTGGAACACAGTGCAGTACCTTACAGCAGGCAGGAGAACTGGCTGGCAATCATGGCTCGAAGGTGCCACAGTTGTTAATCCTGCAGGCTACTGCAGGCCTTTCGTAACGCGTAGGTACAGCTTCCAGTCTCTGGAGGACCTGCGTGCCCTCGATCAGTTGCCTGTGGGAGGGAGAAGGTGCACATTTGATCTCCATCTGTCTGGAGCCACCTCTGCAGCCTCTGGGGCCGTAACAAACCCCAGCATCGGTTCCCGACTGACAGCCTGCACCCGCTCTGCTCTCTCAAAAGTTATTCTTCCCAGTGGAGCTGCAAATGCCATCAGTTCTTGATTAAGGTACTTCCTGTTGGTATTTTGGGAGAGGTGAAAATACTATGTGTTGATGCAGCTACATTTATTTAAAAAAATAAGCATTGTAGCAGGTGCCCCAGCTACAAATAGCCATTACTTTTGAGGAGAAAGAAGTCAAGAGGCACGCTGTCAGAAGTGACAGGATTAGTGGTGGCTCCCGAGAAATAGATTTCATTTCCTTCCTTGATGGTGCCAATGTGAAACAATGTTTTGCAACTTTTACAATTTTCAGCCTACCCTGCTCCTGTGCTTTGGGAGCATGAGCTGTGTCTCTTGCAGGATGCCAGCAGTGCTCCAGAATAGGACAAGGGGCAATGGGTATAAGCTGGAACACAAGAGGTTCCAAAGAAATAGGAGGAAGAATTTCTTCACTGTGAGGGTGACAGGGCACTGGAACAGGCTGCCCAGATGGGTTGTGAAGTCTCCTTCTCTGGAGACATTCAGAACCCACCTGGACATGTTCCTGTGTGACTACTCTAGGTGGTCCTGCTCTGGCAGAGGGGTTGGACTAGATGATCTTTTGAGGTCCCTTCAAGCCCTTGAGGTTCTGTGATCCCATCCCACCCCATCCCATCCAGCACAGTGGAACCAAGCAGGGATGATACTGCAGGCAGCCCTTGCCCAAGGGGTTACGCCTGGAGGACTGAGCAGAGCAGAGCTGGAAAGTGGCCAGCTGTCCTTGTTGTATGCTGTGGCTAGTTTTTGGTCCTTCGGATCTAAACTCCCACTCAGGTGGGAGAGGACCTGGCTTTGAGATCATGGGTGCTGTGCCTTTCAGGTTACACAGAGCTGGTGACAAGGCAGAAGCTGGATGTGAAAGGCACTGGGTATAAATACATGCAGCCAGCAATGGCTTTTGGCTTGTTCTCTGTAGGTTTGACAGTTGGGCTTTTTCTGTCTCTGTGATGTGGTTACATGGAAACTGCACTGTGAGTGTCCCTCTCTGAGGCAATACGTGCATATTTTGCTCTCTTTTATCAGGCAAACAGCCTAGAGCAATAATCTTCCTGATCACATTCCTGAAAAATCTAAAAACCTGAACAGGGCCAGCCCTATCCATTAACCTATTGAGAAACAACTGCCAGCATGCATCAGCTAAGTTTCTTTCAGCTGGTGAGGGCAGAGCAGAGCCCAGAGGCTTTGCCCAACACACCCCATCTGCCAGGGCCCAGCAGCTTTGCTGTAGGGTTTTCCAGCTTGAGCAAGCCAGCCTAGGGCAGAATAAAAAGAGAGACTGGTATCATCGGGTACTTCAAATCTGCTTTGCCCGTGCTCTCACTGCCCAGAGGTCCCCACATGGCAGCTGCTGTAAGGACCTGGTGTTTGTCCTGCGGGGCCCGGACAGCCCCTGGCACAGTGCTGTGGCACAGGCCTCTGCCGACCTACCCAAAAGCCACATATTTTTTGTCCAGGTACGGAGCTGGCTGGAAGGTGATGTAGAACTGGGAGCTGTTGCTGTGCCGGCCCTTGTTGGCCATCCCGAGGATCCCCCTTCCCTTGTGACGGATGCAGAAGCTTTCGTCTAGGGAAAGAGTTTGGAGATGAAAGACCGCAATTGTGTTGCTCTCGTTGCTGCCATTCACTGTACCAATGCCTTTTCCCACAAACTCCCTTCTCCTCCTTCCCTGCGCTCCCTTTCCCTTGTCAGCAGGGGCATTGGATTGGATGATCTCCTGAGGTCCCTTCCAACCCTGACCATTCTGTGATTCTGTGTGATTCTCCTTTTCCCCCAAAGGCCTCATCGAGTCTCACGCGAGCCAAGTCTGGTTTGAATCAACATGCCTTCCTAGAAAGAGCTTCCCACTACTGCCTAGTGCTTAAGCCAGTAAAAGAGGTAATGAGAAAAGGCCCATAAAAAAGCACTCTGGGCATTTCTGTTAGAGCCACAGCAATGGTGCCTGCAGCTCCCTGCTGTCGGTTTGCAGTGCCTCTCGCCAGAGGAGCTCAGAGTGCTTAGTGCAGCATTTCCCCAGAGGCGCTTGGGCTTCTTCCCACTGTACGGATGAGGGTGGTGAGACGCAGAGCAGAGGCTGTGCTTGGAGCATCTGCTGCCTGCAGCGAGGACAACGAGATTTGGAGCATCTTCCTTATGAGGAAAGGCTGCAGTAACTGAGGCTGTTTCGTCTGGATAAGAGGAGGCTGCAAAGAGATCTCATTAATATTTACAAATACCTCACTGGTGGGTGTCAGGAGGTTGGGGCATCACTTTTTTCTGTGGTATCCAGTGGCAGGACAAGGGGTAATGGGGTGAAGCTGGAACACAAAAAATTCCACTTAAACATAAGGAAAAACATTTTACTGTTCAGGTGAGGGAGCCCTGGCACAGGCTGCCCAGGGAGGGTGTGGAGTCTCCTTCTCTGGAGGTCTTCAAAACCCGCCTGGACATGTTCCTGCGTGACCTGATCCAGGTGGACCTGCTTCTGGGGGGGGGAAAGGGGGGGTGGACTTAGATGATCTCTAAATGTCCCTTCCAACCCCTACCATTCTATGATTGTATGATCCCCCGTGAGCATGGACAGGGCTGTGAACTCACATGACAGGTCAAGCAGGAGATTTCTTTAGCCAAATAAAATGACAGGGTAGGGTAAGTGGAGAGTAGGTATTAAGGGGGCTGGAGTGCTCAAGAGTAGAAGATTTGTTCCAGGGTGAGGAGAGGAGGCAGGCAATGGGAGCAGGAGGCACATGAAGAGGACACGAAGAGGATCCTCCATGCCAGCTGAGGAACAGTTGGTGAGGGAGGAAAGAAATGGCTCTCAAGAGATGACTAGGGAAAGATAGACATAAGGCATGCTTGGGACTTGATTACTTCTTCTCCATGGAGGGGAGCCCAGCTATGAGGCAGGAGACAGGGAGTCCACTGATCCTGAGCTCTCTCACCCATCTCTGACCCTCTCACACTAACCAGTCATGAGCCCTGCCAAGCACTCAAGAAACTCAAAGGAAACTGCAGAAATATTTTAGATGTTCTTGTTCTCTGACTTTTAAGGAATTCTTTTCCCTTGTTTGAGTGCCCTTCTCAGAAACCGAGTCACAACATTTTAACTGAACAGTTAGTTACTCCCTGACTGCTGCCTTGCGCTTTGCGAAATGACTTCAGCGGACTAATTTGGGAGTAGGATGCTTTGCCCTGTGACACTGCGCTCTAGCCCGAGTGGCTCTCTCTAATTACCTCAGTCCTTCCAGCTCATCACAGTAAAGCGTGGTTGCGTCCCATTGATTTCGGCAGCGTTGCAGCACCTGGCTGTGTGCCAAGAACAGGCTCACCCAGAACATTACCGACTCACAGAGGCATCTCTCAGCCTTTGCAGACATTTGAAGGTATTTGTCCTCTGCCCTCAGTGTGAAACAGTTTTGCGGGAAGTACTAGGAAAGTGATCTAAGCCTTTAAGATAGAAAGGCATACCCAAGGGAGCACCTTTCTCAGGGATGAAAAGCAACTTTTAATTAAGAAGAGGGGAAGAATTAGCAGTCCTCTCCTTTAAGACATCAACGCGTGCATTACGTGCAGTGTGGGTAATAAAACTGTTCCAGGGACACTTTCAGGGTTGACAGATTCCAAAACAAATCCACCTTAACATTACTTTGGTGACATGGCTTTCCTGGGTCGCTCAGGGAAAGCAGAGGCCCTGCCTGGAGGAGGAGGATGTGGCTGGGAGCTGGGCTGGGGGCACAAGACCATGGCTGTCATGTATGCAGAGCTGTCTATGCGCCCTCAAACTCATTTTCCTCCATGGACGATTTCTATAGGAACAGAAAGTGCGAAGGGAGCGAGATGTGCGTTAGCACAAATCCATTGGGCAGCACTGCTGGAAAAGAGGACCCAAAAACTTTTAAATCCTCAGTAACATCTGCCTCACAAACAATTTAACAGCCAGTCCTATTTTTTTCTCTGATACCAGCTGATGTTCTTTGTCAGAGGCGCATCTCCCAAGAGCTGGGACTCGCTGCTGTTTATTTCAGGAGCTCTGGCGTCACAGAAGTGACTTTTGCCCCTTCCTACCCACTCAAGGCAGCCCGCAGCATTTCCTGCATCAAATCCTCTTTCAGCAGCCTTCCTGCCTACCAGCCCTGCAACTCAGCTGGGCACAGCGGGCTCTCCACCCACCTCCAGATGGGCTTTGCTCCCTCCATCCCAGGGCCTCGAGCTGAGAACAGCTTCTCTTCACCAGCAGCCTCTTTAGTGTCTTGGGAAAGAAAGTTTTCAGTCGTGCTTGGCCTCTCTGATCTCACTGTTGGCTGCTGCCCAGCCTGCTCAAATGTCACTTCGTTTGCGCCATTGGCAGTGGGAAAGCTTTTATATAAGGGAACATAAATCACTTTCAAAAGTGCTTTAACTGTCACAAGATATCGTTATGGGTAGCATTTATCAAATCAGAAGATCCCAAATGTCTGTGTCAATTATATGGGTTGTTTTCCTTAAATATTGCATGTTACAATGCTTTTTTTTCTTGGTATTTTATTACTTTATAGCAGTACAGGGGAACATTTTTTATTCAACTTAGCTCGTGTTTGTCATTCCTCGACTTTCATGGTTTTACATGAGAAGTAACTCTCCTCACATGCAGAGTCATGTAGAGGCTGCCCAGGCCTGAAAAGCTGCTTGAGGTCCAGGAAATCTGGAGTTAAAGCCAACTTACTCCAATAGCTTTAAATGCATTTAAACATGTGGTATCTAATCCATTTCTGCATTTCTAAGGTCCTGTCCACAAAGGTGGTTGTGTGCAGTTTGGAGTAAACAGCGAGTGACCATCACAGAACCACAGAATGTTCAGGGTTAGAAGGGACCTCTGGAGGCCATCCAGTCCAACCTACTGCTCAAGCAGGTTCCCCTCGATCAGGTCACGTAGGAATGTGTCCAGGCAGTTTTGAAATCCTTCAGAGAAGGAGACTCCACACCCTCCCTGGGCAGCCTGTGCCAGGGCTCCCTCACCCCTATGGGAAAGAAATTTTTCCTTATGTGGAACTTTTTGTGTCCAGCCTTTGTCCATTGCCCCTTGTCCTGTCACTTGAGACAATAGAAAAAAAAGTGCCACCCCATCCCCTCAACAAACAGCTTTTAAATACTTGTGTTAATGAGCTCCTCTCTCAGTCTTCTCCAGGCTGAACAGCCCCAACTCCTGCAGCCTTTCCTCATAAGAAAGATGTTCCAGTCCCCTGATCATCTTGGTGGCCCTGTGCTGGACCCTCTCTAGAAGTTCCCTGTCCCTCTTGAGCTGGGGAGCCCAGCACTGGACACAGTATCAGCTCTCATCTAGTCAGGGAAAGGGGACTGGTGGAGTCAAGCTTGGGCAGGGGACATCAGAGGAGGGGGCCAAGGTTACAGATCAAAAAGTGACCTTGCTAAAGCGGTCTTGTGATGCCAATAAGATAATTCTGATTGGAAAGCAAAGCCTTGTGCTTTAGGGAGGTGAAGGAAAATGAATGTGTTTTCTGTGTCAGACCAACAATGTGACATCTATGGGAATTTGCCATTTGTGCAGTAAGGTGCTGCAGGAACCATACCTTCAAATGTGGGACCGTAAATTGACTCTCCTCTGTCTCCTTTGCCCGTTACGATGTCTGCAGTGTAGAGAAAAGTGACCATCAGAGAGACCAGGTTTATCACTGGGGGTTGTCGGTGAGCAGATAAGCCTGGGTCAGAGATGTGGGGTGCGCGTTGCCTCGGGGGAACAACTGCACCCACCTTCCTGTCTTCCTACCAAAATCCTGACAGACCTTTGGGAAGGGTTCTGCTTCCATCCCAAGAGATGGTCTCTCTATGGAGAACTATTTCCTGTGCTGCATTCAGTTGCTGCCCCTCTGAAGCTCCTGTCTGAGGTGAGAAGGCAGCATCTCCCCTCCCCTCCTGGGAGAGCTCCTGCAATGGCAGCGCCCAGTGAGGACAGGTTGCCCCAGAGAGGGACGTCTGTCCAAGTGGGGAGGGTTAGAAGGAAGAAGGATGAAATTGCAGGTGTGGTGTTGTGGTGAGTTAAGACCTCTATCTTGTCTAAGAAAAACAGATTTGATAAGAGAGAAATTCTACCAAACCAGATTTCTGATGGGGGAGGTACCGAACAAACCCAATGCACCTATTTTTAGGGTTGTTTTTTTAAAGGCCTCTGGTTTTGTTACTTTATTTGGACATTGTCTCATCCCATCAGGTTATGGTTAGTCCTCTACAGTAGCAACCTTGTAATTTTAGGTTGCTTTTGTGGGCTTCATAGATATCTGCATAGTTATTCCTGTAAAGTAGGAGGTGTATCTTCAAAGTATAAACTTGAAATGTATTTACACACTCAGGCTTGGAGCAAGGCAAACACAGCTAAGAAATATAGATCAAAAGGGGAGTAAGGAGGGAAATACCTTCTGATAACACCTGTCTTGACTACCCTGGGGACATCAGATGGGCAAACTGCATGACCCATCATTTGTGGTGCCCTTCTCCTTGGTGCCATGCTCCAGACATAGCACTGGCATTCAGACAGGTCACCAAAACATTTGCAAGGGCTCTGACGCTTCCCTAAACACATCCAGAAGTTAATCTCTCTATGAAACAAGTAATATATTTTCCTATGGATATTCTTAGGGTGGTTTTTTTCACGTTTCCAATGAGTTCTCTAATTACAAAAGAACTTCACTGAAAAGAGTTTTAATGTTTTCGATCAATTTCCCAAATTCTGTTGGACAAGGTCTTGGATAATCAAAAGATCAAATGATCCAAACTTTTCCTAGTTTAGAAAGTGAGGTGGCTAAACGAGAAAGTGTTTTCTGGTTTAGGTATACATTGATTATGAACTTATCCTGCAGAGATGAGCTTCGTCATGCAGTTCAGCTACAACTCTGCGGATGGAGGCTGTTGTTCATCAGATCAGCCCACTCCCACCCTTGTGTTGTACCTCAGATTTACTCAGGACACCTGGGAACCCACCTCCTCCCTGGATCCACCCGTTTTTCACCAGTCGATGGAAAAGGGAGTGTTTGTAGGTGAGCTCTCGGCCATCATGGAGAGACTTTGCTCCTCCGGCACATAGGGCACGGAAATTCTCACAGGTCCTGGGACACCGGTCCGAAAAGAGCTGCAAAAGCCAGAAGAGGAAAACATGTATGAAATTCCTAGCTGCCAACGTGTGACATTCCTAGCTGACTTGCCCACTGGCCTGATTTCTGTGTCCCCCCTGTCCTGCAGCGAGTGAAACCACTGCACTGGCTGGACTTACTCCTCTCTTCTGCTTTTCTCCTCTGTAACATACCTCAAAGAGCAGCCTCCCGACAGGTTCTTCCTCAATGGTTATCTCCAGGTACACGAATATGTGCTGTTTAAAGCAGAAAAACAAAGGCAGTGAGGGAAAGGCCAGCTCCCTGTGCTGTACTCTCTTCCCAGTGAGGGCCAGGGTCCAGCTGCACAGGGCCAATGGGCTCATAAAACACTCACAGTACTGTCAGTGCACAGCAGCATTTTAGTTAAATAAACAAAAAAGTAGAGGAAGCTTCACTTCATTCTGGGCAGAAATAACACTTTCATTTCATTCTAGGCAGAAGTAACACTTTCACTTCACTCTGGGCAGAAATAATTTAAAAATGTGTTAAAGCAAACTACTGGGTAGGGCCTGTTGCTCGATCTTGCATGTGTTCACATGCCTGTTGCAGCTTGTATGAGACAGGCAGGAATAAATGCAGGCACAGGACTATCAGCCATCCCACCACAATGGACCCTTCTTGCTTTTCCCATCCAGCCTCCAGTCTGCGTGCAGTCAATGCCGCACCTTCCGTGGTATTTGTTTTGGTACAACATCTTTTGTTTCTCTGCTCTCAATATCATGTCAGTGCTGGCAGCATCACACCTCACACCACCACAGCATTTCAGGCAGCCTTGGCTGGGAAAAGACAGGTTTGGCACTTGGTATTTTGGTGCCCAAGGATAAAAGTAGCCACAAATTTTAGTACCCAAGGACTTGGCAGATTGTGATTTTGGAGCAGCACAGTTGCAGCATGGTCAGCAATGCGCTTTTGCCTGTTCAGCCCTAAAGCAATTAGCACCTCAAATAATGGGTTCAGTTCTGGGCCCCTCTCTCTAAGAGGACATTGAGGTGCTGGAGTGTGTCCAGAGATAAGCAACAAAGCCCGGGAAGGGTCTGGAGCAGAATTCTGATGAGGAGCTGCTGAGGAATCTGGGGATGTTTAGCCTGGAGGAGGCTGAGAAGACAGGTCATCACTCTCTGCGACTGCCCCTTCAGGGGAGTTGTAGTTAGGTGAGTGTTGGTTTCTGCTCCCAAGTAACAAGTGACAGGACATGAGGAAATGGTCTCAAGTTGTGCCATGGAAGGTTTACTTTGGAGATTATGAAGGACTTTTTCACTGAGAGGGTTGTCAAACACTGGAAGAGGCTGCCCAGGGAGGTGGTGGAGTCCCCAGTGCTAGAGATACTCAAAAGACACACAGACGAGGTGCTGAGGGACATGGGTTAGTTTAGTGATGGGCCTGGCAGTGTGAGGTTATGGTTGGACTCGATGATCTTAAAGGTCTTTTCCAACCATAATGATTCTGTGATTCTACTATGTTGGGCATCTGGGCTAGTGTTGACCCCCTCCTGGCTGCACGGAGAGGCACGGAGGCACTGCTGTCCTGGGCAGGGGATACTCCCCTACCCTGGCTGCTCCAGCACCAGCACCCCTGCCGTCATGGGGCAGAAAGCAAAATACCTGCCACTTCTAAGCTCATTCTCCTTGCTCCTCGTGGTACTGGCCCTTCTGTCAGGCAGCCCCTTCAGCCACTTACAGACCTTGTACTCTTCTAGTAAAGAGGTGTTACTTGCCTGGCTGCTTTTCAGGTATTTGGCATAGAAATCCTCAGCAATCGCTCTGTAAAGTGCCTCGGGCTTGAAGTCTTGATAGTCCCACTGCTGGTAAGACCACTTGAGCATCTCCTTCTCATCCCCCAGCAGCCGGCCATCCACGAAGCACATCACGGAGGAGGTATATGCCCAGACCTCTCCCCTCAGTTCCTGCAGTTTCAGAGGGACAACAAAGTCTCCAGGGTTTGTTTACACATTTAGCAAAGAAGCAATCAGCAATAATCTGCCACAGTTTAAGTGGCCTGGGATATTTTTATGCTTTTCCTACTTTTAAAACCACAAATTCTGCCAAAGAGAAGAGACTGGGCAGCAGCTTTTGGTGACGTGCTGACGTTGCATGCAATTACGTGCACTAAAGGTCTGGATCCCACTGCTACAAAGATCACTTGGGTGTCACTTTGGGGACAGCTCTGATTGAACAGACCTCTTGAGGGTCGCTGAGGACATTAAATAAACTGAGGTGGAAAAGCTCACTTTTGAAACCTGTAGATGGCACAGAGATGGGAGAAGCTGCAGCCCAGGGAAGAGGATTTGTGTTCAAAACAACCCGATGAAATGAGAGTTACCTTCTTTTTCTCTTGTAAATATTCATGCCAGGCAAATTCTACTAAAGGCTGTATTACAGGATCTGCAAACTTGTTTGGAAACTTCAGCTTCAGAGCCTAGATTTTCAAGGTAAGGAAAAAAATTGCTTACAAGCAGTGTAATACACCCCCATGCTATCACAGATTGTACTTCTCTCACGACCTACAACCTAAGCCACGTTCTGATCCAGTTACTGCTCTGCACCCTTCATGTCTCTGGCATAATTCTTGTCACTGACAGAAGTACACACAAATTGCTCTGAATCCATGTATGTAGTGAGTGTCCTATTTTTCTGTGACAGGCTGCTTCACAAATATGACTGAATTACATGGCTACTCCCCATTCCTCTCTTCCCCCGTGTGAGATGGATGTAGGCGGTGAGAAATTCTAAGATGTTGCTGAGCATCATTAGCTGTATTTTTGCATGCACAAGGTCTCACAGTCTTCTACTGCCCCAGAAGATTGGGCCTAGGGCCTTGAGGCAAGCAAGTAGCTTGGTGAAGGCCGCAAGGTGAATGTTTCCAGTCCCCATTGCATGTAGCATTGCTTCAGGAGCACTCCACTGTTTCGATCTGGGACATTCCTCCAGATTAATTTAGCTTCAGCTCCATGTGAGATGTGGCTTAAAGCCAGGCCAGCTGGCTTTAAAAGGAACAAAGCAAAGAAGTGGCTTTCTGTTCAGCTCACCAGTCCCTGTTGTTATCCTTGGGACAGAGGCTGAGGAGAAGAAAAAACAACAGGAAAAAGGTCAAGAGGCACACACCCCCTGCAGCTATCTGCTTGGGTCATCCTTAGGGCTGCTGACAGATGGCAGAGCTTCCCTGACTGTAAGTGCTGTTGGTGAACCAGCCTGGCAGGTAAACCCTCACAGGCAAAGAGGGCACAAAGGTCAGCGCCACCCACCCTTCACCAGCTGCGAGTGATGCTTCTGCCGCTCTACAGGGCTTCTCCTGAAAAGCCTCTGAAACCCCATAAGGTCTGAGCCTTTTTACTTTCTCACTTGCGCTGATAGACCTGCATTAAGGGACTTGTCACAAGCTGCCAAGCACATTGGGCAGAGCTGCGATGTGTGTGAATCATAGAATCATAGAACCAGTGCAGGTTGAAAGGGACCTCTAGAGATCATCCAGTCCAAACCCCTCCTCAAGCAGGTTTCCCTCTATCAGGTCACACAGGAACGTGTCCAGGTGAGTTTTGAAACTTCCCAGGAAGGAGCCTCCACACCCTCCCTGGGCAGCCTGGGCCAGGGCTCCCTCATCCTCACAAGAAAGAAGTTTTTCCTTATGTTTAAGTGGAACTTTTTGTGTTCCAGCTTACATCCGTTACCACTTGTCCTGTCCACTGCACACTAGAGAACAAAGTATCACCCTTATTCTCCTGACATCCACCCTTTAGGTACTTCTGTTGTGTTGTCTTCTCTTATCTAGGCCCAGGCATCTCTCTTACACAACATTGCATGGCTGTAAAATTTCTTGGAGATGTCAGGACAAAGAGGCGAGGATGCTGCAACAGAGACACCCTCTCGGCGAGCAGCATCCAGGCGGGAGGGACGGTGGAAAGCACCAGAGAAAAGCAGAAAACCCGAACTAGGAGTGTGTTCTTTCCAAGAGCCGCCGCTGGGTGCAGGCATTCCTTTGCTTATTTACTCGCAGCCCGCCCCGCTCCCCGCAGCTCCCCGCGCGGCGCTGGGCTGAAGCCCGGGGCTACCTCTGCCGTGCACTTGGCCATGTGGAAAGCCGGGTCCTGGAGCAGCCCCACCACCGCCACCCGCCGCGGGGCCATGCTGCGCCGGGACAACAGAGCCCAGCTCCACGGCAACGCCAGACGCCAACACCCCCTCCCCCACCCACCTCCCAGCGCTTCCAAGCGCCCAACAAGCCTAGAGTGTGCAGGTTTCCACCCTGTTGGGAGGGTGGGAAATGCTCCTGTCTCTGCTTTCCCCTGACGGAAGGAAAGCGAGGGTATGCAGAAAGTGTGGCTGAGGACTGAAGCCAGCTCTTTCCTGAGCCCATGGCAGAGACAGGCAATGGTGAAGGGTCTGGAGAACAAGTCTGATGAGCAGAAGCTGAGGGACGCTTGGATATTTAACCTGGAGAAGGCTGAGAGGAGACATGATCACTCTCTGCAACTCCTCCTTCAGGGGGGTTGTAGCAAGGTGGGGGGTCGGTCTCTGCTCCCAAGTAACAAGTGACAGGACATGAGGAAATGGTCTCAAGTCATGCCAGGGAAGGTTTAGTTTGGAGATTATGAAGGACTTTTTCACTGAGAGGGTTGTTAAACACTGGAAGGGGCTGCCCAGGAAGGTGGTGGAGTCCCCAGTGCTAGAGATATTCAAGACACAGGGATGAGGTGCTGA
>WBNH01002194.1:0-88731 GCA_013401255.1 Urocolius indicus
CCCTCCCTGGGCAGCCTGGGGAGACGTTCCAATCCTCTGAACATCTTGGTAGCCCTGTGCTGCAGTTCAGCTCGCCCAGCGTTCTCTCTCTGTTTGTGGGCAGCACTCATGGACCCGTAATGCACTTTTCCCATCACATTACTTTGTGTGGCAGCCGTTGTGACATTCTGCTGTGGTTTGTAGGACCGCGATGCCATCCCGACACCTTCCTGGGAACCCTGATGCCGCCTCTGCTTCCATCTCACCTGCCACAACCTTCCCGGGCTCAGCGTGTGGCGCCGCGGCCGTCGCTTCGCCTCACATCATCTCCCGAGGGCAACACCATGCTCCTGAGACTCGCTGGGGAGGTTTGCTCTGCCTGAGAATGGCAGAGCTGCATTCTGGCAGGACCTGGAGCTCTTCCTGCTGAGATCAGACAGCTCCTCAGAGGCTCTGGACTCCCTCCCAAAGGTGTTTGAAGCACCTTGCAGCTGGTGTCTCCTCTGGTCAAGCTGCTTCTGACCACAAGAGGTTTCTTGGTCCATGAGACACCACGTTCTCCCATTTACCACTTGCAAGCACATTCCCAGATATATAAGTGCATGCCTTAAACATCTTGTGCTTTGTTGGCTTTCTCAAGGTGATGAGTTGTTATCCTCAAGTAGGGGGATCACAACGTTCAGCAGCCTCTCCTCTTTGTTTTGCATGGACGGGTGCATCCATCTTTTTACGGGTGTCTCAGGGACTCCTTGCTTGCCTGGGGAGTTCCTTTGGAAAAGAAATTGTTTCCGGGCTGAAACTACTCACTGAATCCAAGAGGAATCGTTAACCGACTGTAAAGCTGGTTTGCAAACTTCCATCGAAACCATGGATATGTTTTTTTTTCCTTTCTCTTTGCCCTCCCCACAGCTCCTTGTTTCTGCAATTTCTCTTTTCTTCTGCAAACTCCAGGCTGGTTTTTTACCTTCTTCTAAGTGACAGTTGCTGAGAGCGGCAGCAGCAGCAAGTGTCCACCAGATACAGACTCCACGTGAAAGGGATTAAAACCCAGTCTTTGCAGGTTTTCTTATCCCTAGCCAAGCTTCTCAAAGGGATTTTTAGCAAGCAGATATAAACTCGAAACGATCCCATCTCCACGTCAAATAAAAGTACTTGCAGAGCCTTAACTTTAAATATTTCCTATTTGTTTCTGTCACATAATTTTAGGATCATTATAGCCTGGAGAAGCCCATGACCTCATTCAGTCAGAGCAAAGCGGAGCCGCACAGGAACCGGCCCCGCTGTGGCCTCAGCACAAAAATCCCACAAGCATGAAAGCAGAGAGTTGGGCAAAGAGCCTTGGTTGAAATCACATTTGTTGTGAAGTTCTTGGGGAAGTTTGTGTAGACAACACAACAAAGGAAAACAAGTAGGGGAATTTTCCAGGGCAAGGAGAGAGCTGGGGGAAAGGGTTGGTTTTGCTGCAGAGATCCCCGTGGTCACTGCGCTGCATTTGTTCTACAAGCTGGTGACTGACTTGGATTTATAGATGGAGAAAAGGAAAAAAATCTAATCCAAGCATCCTCCAGCTTTCCCATGGTGCATAGACAGTGCACCTGGACAAAGAAAAAGCTGTCTTGTAGTCTGGAATTTACCCTTCCTCCTTAGCAACCAGAGTTTCAGGTAAGTCACACCTCATGGGAAGGCTCAAAGGGGAAAAAACTCCCCAGAAATGGGGCCGAGAGTCAGCAGCCTCTTAGCCATTGTGCTTTCCCACAGCACCACTGCATGTATGTGTATTGAAGCTTGCCTTCTATCCCTACCAACATACCATCCCTTACAAGTTTGTTACATGGCTTTTTCCAGTGCACTGGGTTATATTTGCAGGGCACACAACTTTTCCCCTGTACCTGTGATACGTGTGTGTGTGTGTGTGTGAGCTCTGTCAGGATGGGTTGAAACTTGCCATCTCTTTCTTTCAAAATCTCACTCTTTAGGTCTTTATCCAAGGAGACAAAGCTGCCTTCACCAAGCACCCATCCACACAGAAACTGGCGAGACACTCGTGCTAATTAATATTTTATGGGCTCATAGACTTTTCCTTTTTTTTTTTTTTTTCTTTTCTTTCCTCAGCAGCTGGTCTTAAATAAAGACCAATTTGCAAAAGTGTTAATTAACTCTAATTACAAAGCTCGTTGTGGCTTCTCTGAGGATTTCCGTCTGGAGAGTGACATATAACTGTTTAGCACCCCCAACCCCGTCCCCATCAAGGCAGCTTTTTCCTAAGGCTCCACACAGGATTCTAAATCAAACCAACCAAATTCCACCTTGGGTAATCAGAGGGTACCAAATGGTCATGCTAACAGAGGATGCCCTTTCCTTCTTCCATATGGATAAATCCTTAAAGAGAGGGTTTCCTTCCTCTGAGTGGGCATGCCCTCCACTACTAACTGGACCAACAATTTCTCTGCTTCTTGGTGAGCTGTGGAGAGGTGATTCTGGTAAACAGCCAAGATGCTTCAGCAGTGAAAAATGGGCAAGTGATCAGAACTCTACAATTCCCTGAGAGGAGGTTGCAACGAGGTGGGGGTCAGTCTCTTCTTCCAAGTAACGAGTGACAGGACAAGTGGAAATGGGCTCAAGTTTCCCCAGGGGGGGCTGAGGTTGGAGCTGAGGCAGAACTGTTTCCCTGAGAGGGTTGTCAGCCCCTGTGCCAGGCTGCCCAGGGAGCTGGGGCAGTGCCCAGCCCTGGAGGGATCCCAAAGCCATGGGGCTGAGCTGCTGAGGGCTGTGGGGGAGTGATGAGCTGGGCAAGGTGAGGGGATGGTTTGGACCTAATCACCTTAAAGGTCTTTTCCAATCCAAGTGATTCTACAATTCTCTGATCCTATAACTCATTGGAGCGTCAAACTAGTGCAACACCATTGCAAGGAGCAGCAGTGAGCAAACCCACCGCAGTGCCCAGGCTAACCGAAGAGCCCAACTCCAACGTGTGTTACCCTGCGACAGCGCATTCACATGAGCTGTCTGATGGGCTTCCCTCACTCACATGCACAAGGCTTTGGAGTGTTTGAGCCTGGGCAGAGCTGGAGCCCGGCGCGTGCGTGCGCTGAAATACAGCCCCCCAAGCAGCGTTGCAGCGCTAATGAGGAGGAAATCAATTAGGAGTTGTGACACACGGCGACGCGCTCAGGCAATTAGCCCTGTCTCTAGCTATGAGGCTGCGCTTCTAACGTGACAACGACAGCGACTGTCACTTTACAGCCCTCCCAATGGCTTGCAGCCCCGCCACTCTGGCTGATGACAGACAGCTAGTGCTTCCTCCTGCTGGAAAGCAGCCATATGTGGGATCTCCTCCACCAACAGCTTTAATTGGCAGCAATCAGGCCCGTGTACGTGGTGTGCGTGGCTGCCGGAGGGTTCATTTGCAAATGGTGGTGTTGTCTTACTGCTTAAGGAGGGTAAAAAGCACCCAGTGCTGCAGCCTCACTGCCTGCATCTCCTGAGATGCAGGAGGATGGTTTCTACATGATCCCATATAGAAACCAACCAACTTTCTCATGTCCCCTTAAAATCTACAAATCTATAATGTATTATCAGTTATTTTGGAATCATTATCATCATCATCATCATCACCACCCTCGCCGTGACTTGCAGTAGCTTTTGCACAGAGGAGCTGGGAGGGGAATCAAAATGCAGCTCCCACTGGATGTAATGTATCTACCATTAATTTAAATGTTCAGGCTTGGAACTGCTCCACCAGCCCAAATTCTCCCCTCAGCTCCACAGGGCAGTGATGTTCTGGAAAGAAATGAAAGGATTGTGGCCATCCCGATGGGAAGCATGGTCTAGGCAAAACTAAATCCAATTTTTAAAGAGGATGAAGGAGAGGGTTTAGCGTTCTGAAGTGTGGTTTGTCTGAGGTTAGTTTTTTTTCAGTAGATGGATACATGCAGTCCTGTTAAACAATTCGACAGCCTTCACAGAAACACCCTGGAAAAAAAAGAAAAACAAAGAGAGACCTTTTCAGCATGAACTTCTTCAGACAAAACGTTAGCACGTCAATAGGCACCAGTGGTGGAGGTTCCCTATTAAGCAGCATCCTGCAATAGGGGCTGCATTATCCCAGCTGGGGCTTGTCCCCAAAACACAGGCAAGGGGGCTGTGAGAGGCAGGTGGGGACGGCTGCCATTCATGCCGTGGGTGGCACAGCTATTAAGAGGACGATTTGCCAAAAGAAGCCTTCTTTTGTACATATGCACACGCTGCTTTTCGACTTTCAAAGGGCAATTCATGAACTGGTAAAGGCCTGGTAAATTAATAATAATGAGCTAATTTCCATGCCATCTGCTAATCGCTCTCCTCTGCAGCGCTTGGCTCCCAAAACAGGAGCTTTTCCCACTCTCCTTCTGTCTACCAACAGGAAATAATGACATCCAACTAAACTCTTCTGGAAGCGATTCACTTGGTGTTTTTTAATGCTACATCAGCACTGCGTTGCTTGCACAATCTCCAGCTCTGGTTTCAGTTCCTCGAAGGGAAAAAATCTCTTAAGGGAAAGAAGGGTGGGTTTTGTGTATAGCATCAGGCAGTGCTCCCTGGTGCTCTGTGAGCCTGGGGTGCTGCTGTGAGGATAACTGCCTGAAAGGATGTTGTAGTGAGGTGAAGTTTAGTCTCTTCCTCCAAGTAATGAATGACAGGATAAGCGGAAACGGTCTCAAGCTGCCCCAGGGGAGGTTGAGGCTGGAGCTGAGGCAGAACTGTTTCCCTGAGAGGGGTGTCAGCCCCTGTGCCAGGCTGCCCAGGGAGCTGGGGCAGTGCCCAGCCCTGGAGGGATCCCAAAGCTGTGGAGCTGAGGTGCTGAGGGCCGTGGGTTAGTGGTGGGCTGGGCAGGGTGAGGGGAGGGCTGGGGCTGCAACAGCTTCAAGGGCTTTTGTAACCAAAATGATTCTGTGATTCTCCAAAGTTTGACCCAGGGATCCACCCTGAGAATCCTCAATGGATGCTCTCTGCATGGGACTGTGTGTGGTGGCAAAGTTTGACTTACAAATCCCCCAAGACACTCTCAAACATCGTGCATGTGGGTGAATAAAACATTTCAAACACACATAGTAAGACCTGACTGAGCAAAAATTTTCACCAGCCCCTGCCAGCCCTCCTTCAGAACAACGATGCTTCATTTTCCTCCCCATACAGAGTATGTGAGAACCGATAGATCTTGATGCCCTCTGTTTGACAAAAGCTCAGCAACTGCATAAATATGGCATTATAGACCACAAAAAAAAAAGATCACTCTTGGGTCACATCCTGAGTCAAAGAGGTCTTTGAGGGGAGATGGAGTTTGTTGCAGCTCTGTTGCTTTCAGTGTCACTGATGTTGCTGGATAGCCCAGGAGCAGCAGAGGTCGGGGTCATCAGCCCCGCCTGGGTCCTTTATGCCACTGAGCTACGTGCTACTATAGCTGTTTATGTATATATATATATATGTAAAATCATTTCTTACTCTTCTATTATTACTATCACCTTCCTCCTCATCATCATCATTGCATACATTATTATGTATGTATACATTGCTATGTATGCAATGAGACGATGTCCAGATACCCTGATGCATTTTGGTGTGCTCGAGAGCATCGTCATCAATTGCTGAGGCTCTGAAAGCCTCTCCCTTTCCTGCATGGCACAATCACACCAGCTCTGAGTTTAGAGAAGTATTCCCCAGAGGACTTGAAAGTCAGTTTTAGGGCTTGACTTTGCATTGCCCCAGCCCAAGGGGTGGTGGGGAGGGACGCTGGCGTTGATCTGAAGGTGTCCCCATCTGAACGTGAGGATAAACGAGGTGATACACGTGTAACAGGGAGAAATGTGTCAATACCTTTCACTGCTTTCACTGGGTGAGACAAAATTCAAACATCTATCTGTGTTATTCCCCGAATTACCAGGGCTTTTCTTTTTCTCATTGCCTTCCCCTCGCAGCTGCTAGTTAATGGGAAGCAGCGATATGGTTTTTCCCTCCTCCCTGACTTATTGTGTGTGTGTTTGTAGGCTCAGGATATTACACTGGGGATCTATGGATTGGTTTATTTGGTTTATATGGAATTTGGGAGAGCAGGAAACACATTTAACTCTAACTATCTTGGGAACAGGTCACATAACCCAGAGAGTCATGAACCTTTCATAACAAATATATATGGCCAGGTGTGAGAGAAAATGAAGTCCATATGTTTAACATGAATTGAGCAAGCAGAAACGTCCTAGAAGCCATAAATAGCATGTATGTCTACTTTTTTGCCTGATGATGTGAAATTATGGGTAAGCT
This sequence comes from Urocolius indicus, assembly GCA_013401255.1. Classification (NCBI taxonomy): domain Eukaryota; kingdom Metazoa; phylum Chordata; class Aves; order Coliiformes; family Coliidae; genus Urocolius; species Urocolius indicus. The sequence goes on from WBNH01002194.1 coordinate 6,277, forward strand.
GAAACGGGTTCTTTCCTACAAATTACATCCATGGTTTGGTACGATGAGTTTTGATTCTCTTTTCCAAACGAGTCTGCGTGGCCTGGACTCGCACAGAGACAAAACCTGCAGCCTGAATTACTCTCAGCGGGAGCTGGGGTGTCTCTCCTGAAAGCAGAGTTTGGGCAGAAGCCTTTATTATCTGATGACTGTCATCATGCAAATGGATACAAGTGGAAATGAAAAAGTAATTGAGGTTCTTTCGGGTTATTTCAGCCTGTAGGAGAATACCTGGCTGTGTGAGGGAGCCAAACCAAGAGCAGTGGGGAATGGCTCTGCAGTCGTGCAGCTCAGCCAAAGGGGTTGTGTCTATGAAAACTGAGGCATTTCAGAAGCTCTGATCTGTGCTTATAAGCCCAAGTCTTACCAAATATCACCTGCAGCTCCTGCATTGCACGTTGGGCGAGTCCCAGCCTGGCAGAGTTAGTGTCTGGGCACAGACAGCAGCCAAATCCAGCTACAAGCAAAGACCAGACCTGAAATGCATTGTGCAGGTGATTTTCTTCATGTAAAGGATTGTTGTTAAATGCTCTTCCATCTTTTGTTTCATTAAGCACAGGGGCCATCGTGCTCTCCCTTATTTGTACAAATCCCCTGGCCTGGAGGTGCCAACCACTCGCTCACGGCTGGGAATCAGCCACTGAAATCAAAATCACTGTGTTTAAAACCAAACTGGAGCTGGCTGTGGGGTGGTGGTCGCTGATGGTCAGGTGTGGGACATCCCTTGCAGGGCTCAGTCTGGCCTGCCAGACTCTCTGTGAGACAAAGGTGAAAACCAGGGGTTGGGTCAGCTTTAACTATCCCCCAAAGGAATCGTGGTGGGCCAGCAGCAGCTCCTGGACAGCAGATGCTGCTGGGATGGAGAGGTGGGCAAATGAAAGGGGTGGGTATAGAAACATCTGCTATGAGAACCGTGAACAAACTGTGGCACTGCTGGATGTGTTTCAGCTTTTAGTGTATAAACATCAGCTTTTCACTGCAACAGAGCACCTGAAAACTCCAAGGTGAAGAGAACAGATCTGCAAATAGCCACCTCTGAGGCTGAGTGCAGGTCTGGGCCTGTGCCTCAGTGGGTCTCCAGCACCATCCTTGTGTTTGTCCAGGTTACTCTGCAAAGCCTGGAGCAGAAAGATGCACCTAACAATGTTTTCATTTGTTTCTTTGTGGGTTTAGCTCTTGCACGGGGCTCTTCAGCACTTTCTGCCTCTCACAGAATTGCAATGCAGATATAGATGTTAAAACAATGACACAGACGTGGGGTTGCTGCTTTCATCTGCAGTTTGTTAGGGCTGAGAGCCACACGGTGTGATAGCATCGTTTGCACTGACCTCCTTGCATATGTACGAGCAATAACGGCCCCGAGACGTTTCCTTTGGGAAAGAAGGAACAATGCCAGAGGAAAGAAAATAAATGTTCAGTATAAAGTGGTTTCCTGAAAAGATTATTAACTTGCAATTGCCCCGTAGGCACATGTCAGCCAGGAGGAAGCTTGTGCTCCCTGGGGCTCTGCTTGTGCAGCCGTCCTCACTGCACTGCGAGCCGATGCTGGGGGGCAATGGGGGTGGGGAGGGGCTTGGCATACCTCCCCTCTCAGCATCTTCTGATGGAGCGAGTCCAGAGGAGGCCACGAAAATGATCCAAGGGCTGGAGTCCCTCTCCTCTGGAAACAGGCTGATAGTTGGGGGTGTTCAGCCTGGAGAAGAGAAGGGTCCAGTGAGACCTTAGAGCAGCCACCCAGTGCCTAAAGGGGCCAAAAAGAAAGACAGGGAGGGGCTTTGTACAAGAGCCTGGAGTGACAGGGTAAAGGGGTGATGGCTACAAACTGAAAAAGAATGGGATTAAATGAGACCTTAGGATCTTAGGAAGAAGTTGTTCTCTGTGAGGGTGGTGGGACACTGGGCCAGGCTGCCCAGAGAGGCTGTGGCTGCCCCATCCTTGGAATGGTTCAAGGGCAGGTTGGAGGCAGCTTGGAGCAATATGGTCTGGTGGAAGGTGTCCCTGCTGTGGCAGGGAGTTGGAATGGATGAGCTTTAAAGTCTCTTCCAACCCAAGCCATTGAAAACTTCTTTGGTGCTGAGGTGAGGAATCCCTGGCCCAGGCTGCCCAGGGAGGGTGTGGAGGCTCCTTCTCGGGAGGTTTCCAACGTGCCTGGACACATTCCTGTGCCCCCTGAGCCAGGGGAACCTGCTTTAGCAGGGGCTGGGGCTGGATGAGCTCTAGAAATCCCTTCCAGCCCAAATCATTCTGTGTTTCTGTTCTATAATTTGATGACTCTGCTTCTTTTCTCACCTCTCCCTGCCTCAGCCCAAGCAACTGATTTCCTTTCCAGGAGCACACAGACAGCCAGGGCAGGGGGCCAGTTTGAACCAGGGCTGTTTGGGCACTTGCAGCCACAAAGCCTGCACCCAGCAGCACCCAGCCTGATGCTGTCACCACCAAAACCAACACAAAAAGCCCCTCTATGAAGTGTGGGAGGGAACTGGGTGGATGCTGGAACTTTGCGTCGGGTTTAATGGCCAGTGTGTTTCATTTGGCATACTGGCTGTAATCTATCTCTTACACTAAACAAAGTGGGGTTTTTTATATTATTAACATTAATTATCGTGTGATTTTCCCTGTTCCCAACAATGAAACCCAAGAGCTGGGCTGGGAAACACTGGCAAGTGCAGCAACTCCAGTAAATGCTTCATTTGGCCAGGGAGCTGCCCAGAGAAAGAATTTAACACATGCTGCCTCTAAAAATGCATTTTTGCTATGTAATGAGGTGTAAAAGTTCACACCTTTGGAAGGCATCCTAGACATGGCAGTCCCAGGGAGAAGAACTTTTTCTGGAGGTCCCTCCCTTTCCTCATCTCTCACTGTGCCAATAATAAAGCTGGGCATAGATCACTGTGGCATCCACACATTAAAGCACCGTGGGGGCTGGATTAATCCCTGCTTGCACTACAGAAATGCAGAGAAAAGGGCAGAAATACCTCCAAGAAGGTTTCTCTTCTCTTCTCTTCTCTTCTCTTCTCTTCTCTTCTCTTCTCTTCTCTTCTCTTCTCTTCTCTTCTCTTCTCTTCTCTTCTCTTCTCTTCTCTTCTCTTCTCTTCTCTTCTCTTCTCTTCTCTTCTCTTCTCTTCTCTTCTCTTCTCTTCTCTCCTCTTCTCTTCTCTTCTCTTCTCTTCTCTTCTCTTCTCTTCTCTTCTCTTCTCTTCTCTTCTCTCCTCTCCTCTCCTCTCCTCTCCTCTCCTCTCCTCTCCTCTCCTCTCCTAGATCAAGTCACACAGGAACATGTCCAGGAGGGTCTTGAAGACCTCCAAGGAAGAAGACTGAAGCCTGCAGAGAAGTGAGGTCCTGGGTGTTTTATTTCTGCAGGCAGGATCTCCCAGCAGATAAGATGCTAACTTTGAGGGGAAAGCATGAGGTCTGAGCCCAGGGAAAGCCATGCTGCCATGGGTCAGGCTCTCTTCTGTCACTGTTCTCTCTGCCACAACTCACCCCAGCCAGTTGCAAAAGGGAAATAAACAGATGGATGAGGTTTTCCATCAAAATGCAAATAGGTTGTAAAAATGTCTGCGAAACATCTAAACATTCAGTGAGTGTGTGTCAGCTTGGATGTCACGTATTGTGACAAGGAAAAGAGGAAGAAATAAGAAGTTAAACGAGGTCGGAAGAAATTGTTTGGGTTTCCCTGATAAAATACTGCTGTGAGAGCTACGGTTTATTTAATTAAGAACTTGATGATCTTAAAGGCCTTTTCCAACTGCGGTGATTCTGTGATTCTGAGGCATATGCACTGTACTTAACCAAATGAGAGTCTGTGCAAAAGTAAATGCAGCAGTCAAACTGAAAGGAGTTTTGTAACATATTTCACTGCTGAAAACTGATTACCCCCCTGAGATTGTTTTTAGGAGAGAAGGATTGCCTTTCCCAGGAAAAACTGACCATGCAGCTCTGGAGTGTGGCCCCCTGGAGAGGGGAAAACCCCTCTGGATGTTTCGGAGCTGACACGGCTCTGCCAAGGCGTGTGTGGCCAGAAACTCTGAAGAGGAAAAGTAAAACATCTCGTTGTCTGACACAACCTATTCCAAGTCATTGCAAACATTCTGTTTCCTTGTTTTTCCCCACCTCCTCTAAAACCCAAAGCCCTGTGTGTCAGTGGTGGGAAGATTGGGTGGGTTGTATGCAGTGAAGGTCTAAAGCTCCCAGGAAGAGATGTGCAGCACCCAGAACAGATCAATGAGCCTCTTACCATGCCATCATTGTTCTGTTGAAAAGATGCTGCCTGTTGAAAAGATGCTGCCTGTTTCTTGCTGTTATCAGTGCCTTTTATTAGCTTAGGAAAAGGCATAGAAAATGGGACCAGCTCTGAAGCAGGAACCTGGTGAGCATCAACTTGCTTTTAGGGGCCCTTAAATGCTGCATTTAAATNCGACCTGCCACCCACCCAGCTCCCCCTGAGAACATCCCTGCTCTGAAGCAGGAACCTCGTGAGCATCAACTTGCTTTTAGAGGCCCTTAAATGCTGCATTTAAATCTGGGTGCAGCTTTTCAGGTGCTTCAGCTGCAATAGCCACGTGAAAGTGGTGGGCTTAAGGCACTCCTGTGTTTTTGCTAACAGCAAGCTCCTGCCAGCCTTCCAGACAGGGCTATCCTGTAACGCGAGCCTTTCTTATGTAGCCTAGACCTCATTAAAGTTCTTCTGAGGCCCCTAAAACAACCCCTCCCATAATCTCTTATTTGCTTTACTCTATAGCTCTGTTTCTCTCTCAGGAAATTGAGGGACAAAGGGTTTTTGAAGCATCCCAAAGGCAATGACACAGGGCTGTGCTGGGGAAAGCCACAGGGACCTTGATGCTTGGGGGAATTGCTCATTTTTCAAGCAAGCTGCTGGTGATGGGATAGCAAAGGTGAGCTCAGCATTGTCTCCAGTTGGGCAAAGCTGCCCAACTCTTGAGGAAGGAGTAAAACTGTATTAAGAGATGTCTTAATATTGATGTTTTGGCTGCTACTGGAGGGACCTGCTTCTAGTCCTTGGGAAAGTTTGCCTGCCCTGCTGGGAGAGCCTGACCAGAATAGAATGTGACCAGATTTGCTGGGCTTTGGGTACAGGAATTGCCCATATGAGATGGTCCAGATGGCTGGAGACTCCTTTAAAGTCCCCAGGAGCAAAAGTGGTGGAGGACAGGATGGGTTCTCACACCCACATACACAGCCCAGCTCAGGGGAACTGCAGAAAATGCATTCAAATATTTTGACTACCAAAAAAAATGACATCTTCTTGCTCAATATATTTGGGAACACAACAGCTAGCCCTTCTTCCCAAGCTGGTGATGCTGAAAACCTGATGCTGAAAACCTGTTTTCACCTTGTTCCCAGATGCTCTGAGTGTCTTCCAACCCAGTCCTGAGTCCTGAGAATTTACTCTACCTTGTGCTCTGAAAAATCAACCTCCAAATCTATATTGGCCTAAGGCTGCCAAAACAAGAAGGAGCTTTGGAGAGGGAAGGCTCGGAGCAGCTTGGCTGGGGGGAGTGTGTCCCTCTGAGCCAAACGGAGAGAAACTGCATTCTTACATGGGTTTATGGGCAAAAAAGAGACTCCCCTGATCCAGTATGTTTGACAAGTGACTGCCATAATTAGTGTTTTCCATCATTAAGTCCCATCATACAACCTTCTAATAAGAGGGGAACACAAATCCAGTTCCTCCAGACAAGTGTCCTCGCAAGCCCGTGTTCTGGAGCATGTTGAATGGAACCATGAGTCCCGGTGAGCTGTGAGGGATGGCAGTTTGCTATTTAAGAGCTGTATTTGCTGACAACATAAAGATTTTTTTTTCTTCTTCTGATGCCAGCAGTTGGTTTCAAGTTGATTATTATGAATGGCTGCCTAGAGCAAATGTAATTTGTAAAGCTATGAGAACTCGAAAAACCCACCAGCGGTAGCTTGCTTTGCTCTTTAGATAAATCTCCAGGGTTCCTGGAGGAAGTAGAGAGAAAAGCAATGTCAATTAAGGATTGAAGTGCCTTGTGATGCAAAGTGAAACAGCGATTCAGCAGTGATAAGGATGGGATGCAACCCTGAGACCTGCTCATCTGCTGGGGTTGCTGTTGCTCGGTGCCAATCGCATCAGGGTCCTGCTTGTAGGGAAGGTGAGAGTGGCTGGGGCAGTAGTTTCTGGAGGGGAAGAGCTGAGATCTGGGAGAAAACCTCCTCAGAGGGCATCAAAGACCACCCTGATGGGCTGCAGAGATGCCAGGTACTCACTCCCAACCTCCAGTTGGCATGGCTGATATTTTTCCTATCTAAACATTAATAATAATTGCCTAATGCAATCACTTTTGATGCAAGACCTGCTGAAAAAAAAACCCAAAACCAACCCAACCAACCCACTTCTTCCTGGGGGAACGGTCAAAACAATTATTAGCACAAATTTTCTACTCATTATCTCCCAAGGCGACGTGTCATGTCAGGCACAGTCATGTCACAACACGCCCTACCCAGATGCAGATAATAGGAGGTGGCAGCCCCTTCACCAGGGTCCTGCTTGCCCTGGGCTCCAACAGGGAGCTTGGCTGCTCTCGAGCCTTCAGAGGGGGAGTTGTGCCCCCCTCCAGTGCTTGTAGAGAAGGGCTGGAAGTGAAAACAGCCCAGCCATGTCCCCCAGACACAGCAGCTTGCCTGGTCTGTGTGAGGTTTTGAAGCACTGCACAGCTGAGCTGAGCCTTGAGCTGTGTGTGTGTGTGTGTGTGTGTGTGTGTGCATCAATGCAAACAGAAAAGCAGGTAGGTGGGTAATTAGAATTAGAAACAGCAGCCAATTGCATTTTAACACCTATTTCTGCCTGCTTTGGGCTGAGCAGTTGTGCTCACAGCACCAGCTCCAAAATATGCACCTTGCTGTTCCTTTCCCCCAGGCTTTGGCAGAGAGAGACCCACAACCTCAGGTCCGTGCTGGCCAGTGAGTTTGGAAAGGGACATATGTGGCTCCTGCAGCTGCCTGGGCTTTGGGCATGGGATGAGGCAGGCAGTGTGAATCACATGAGGGATGGTGACCGTGACCCACATCCCAAAACCTAGCCTGAATTACTAAACTGGTGATTTAGAAACGAGGAAATTAGCTGACACAAAGCTTAAGGCAAGACACTGGGAAAGCGTCTCGGAGACAAAACACAGCGGCAGAATATTGGGGGGAAATCAAATCCCTGCTCTGTGTATGAAGTTACAGCAGAAATGATGCCAAGAGATCCGAATCTGACGGCAGCCTCTTGGCACTGGGATTTTTATTCAGAGCATGAACAATGAATTTGCATCCTAGGAAACAAATGCACTCCACATGCCCCCAAACAAATAAAGGCGAGACGTTCCTTTCTTCCACAGCCAGGAATCTTAATCTTGCTGATAAACAAACCAGAGGAGAAAAAAAAAAAACCCTCTGTGAATGTCATGTTTTTCTGTAGTGCTGTGTTTTCTTTAGTTAAAGACCTGAATGCAGAATAGAAAATACAGCAAGCTGTGTGCAGGAAGGGATTTTCCTCCATTGTGACGACCATCACCTCCATCCCTCGCTTTTTGGCCTGAGACAGTTTCTTCCTTCAAGCTTCTGGTTTCCCAAGTACTCACCCTGCTGTAAAAGCATCTGATGGAGGTGGGATATCCCTGGGGATGAGGGTCCCATGTGGGTGCCTGAACAGCATCACCCAAACCTGGCTCTATCCTGCCCTTTCCTTGACATCAAGTAAAACACCCCAAAACAGCGAGCAGATACCTTTGAGCCATCATGTTTGCTGTCACTTTCTAACAGCAAGGATACCACAGATCTCCCCTTGTTCCCCCTCTCAACAGCTCAGCAGGCTTTGCTTAAAAAAACTCTGCAATCAACCTGTTCCCATGCAATTTGCAAAGCTCCATTCCACCCTTCCTAATGGATGTAAAATTATTCAGCTTGACAAACTCCTGTCTGGAGTTATTGCTGCATCCTGGAGCCGTTTGCAAGAGCTACATGTTAAAACAGGTTCAGGAAGCAACAGGGGGGGTTTTTGTGGTGGAGATGCATCTTGGGGATGCAGCCAACAGGCCAACAACAGCCTACCTCAGAGCTGTGCCAACCACAACGCTGTCCAGGGCATCCCCAAGATGCAACCCCCTCAGCTATCAAGAATATTTTATCCCCTTTCTCTTTCAGGTGGTTTTCACTTCCCTTTACAATTGTCTCGAACTCTCCCAGGCAAATTCTTCCGCTTCCCCCTTCTTAGTTCCTCAAGGCTAAGCTGTTTCAGGCTGTGGTAGATGGAAGCCCTTCTAGTAATTCTTTTGTTAGTGTCACTTTGTGCAGAATACCACCCTCAAGGTTGTTTGGTTTACACTTCTGCAGAGCTGTTATTTGTAATTACAGGGTCAGAGGTTTGGCTTCCTCTGATCGCTCCTCCCTTTGAAATTCCAGCTGAAATGTCTCATTTCTTGACCTGGCAAAAGGAAGGTACTCACCTAAAAAAGACCCATAGGTCTTTTGGCCCCTGTTAGCTACGACAATGGTTTCCAAAGCACTTCGGTAACTTTTAAAGACAGGTTAAAACTGAGTGAGATCAGGGTCTGCTGTCCTGACTCAAGGGAATCAAGAAGTTTTTCTTTCCCAGCAGCACGGAAAGAGAAGACTAAACCCCCTTTCTAATGGAATAAACTTGAATCCTCTCTCCAAAAAAGCCTGCATTGAAAGGCAGCAGATTGCTTACAATCTCCTGTGCAAAGCCTGGCTGGATCGCAGCAGAGGCACAAATTCCTGGGCTGTGTCTTGAGTTTTAATCAGGCAAAAAAGTTACCACTGAACTTGCTGGGAATTCTGAGGTCTCAGCATTGGCCAATGACCCAGGAAAGAAGACAGAGCAGCAGTTTTGGGTGGATGCACATCTCTCCTCCCCTCTCTGCTCCTGGAAGAAGCATGGTGCTGCTCTCACGCTGAGGGATGTGTCCCTGCAAGCGCTGCGGAGTATGATCAATCGTATTAAGACACTCCACACCAAATGATTTCCCTATTAATAGCAGCATGAGCTGTTCTGCTGGTGCCTTCTGTTCAACTGGAGCAGCAGGTCGGATCCTTTTCCCTGCACAAACAGCCTACAGATCTGAGGAACTGCATTTTCTGCTGCGTCTCATCTTTTGGTGTGTCCCCCTAACCCCTAACAGGGGAATACAGACCCACCAGGCTGGGCCAAGGTCACCTGAGCCTGGGCAGACCAAAACCTCTCCATCATGCTGCAGGACAGGCAGTAATGCAGATAAAATAGAAATGCATTCTGTTTGGACAGGTGCAATAAATTAATCTGGCGTCTGGCAAAGCTCAGGATGGGGCTTTTTCAAGCGAAACCATCCATCAGCACGGGAAGCTCAGCATCGTGGGGTCAGAAGAGGCAAGGGCTGCCTGGGAGGAGGCTGCCTGAGCCTGAGGGCTGCTGCCTGCCACCTCTGCCATTTCCAGCCCCACTGAGCCAGGAATTTCGCCCCCAGTAAGATTTCAGTGTGTGGTGGAAAGGAAAAACCTCAGCTGACCTTGGGCATGGGGTTGAGAGCAGCAAAGGATGTGGGGGATGTCAGCCAGGACAGATGGGAACCCCCTCACAAGCAGGTGATGCCCCAGGAGGGTCAAGGGAGGGCAGGCAGTCCCACCTCTGAGCTAACTGTCAGATGATTATTTATCTAAACCATCCTTCCAGCTGGAGGGTTCAGCCTCCACATTTCCAACCTGTGCCAAGCTAATGACAGAGCTGCTTTTCAGAAACATCTGACAAACACATTTAATCCCCCAGAGCCCTGGCTGGGGTGGGGAAGGAGCCACCACATCCAGGAGAGGTGCTTTCTGTTAAAACCCCCAAAACCACCATTTCTGAGTCCCACCAGCACCTTCCATCTGTCTCGTTGAACGAACTCAGATCTGAAAGCCTTTTGGTCCATGGGTGCAGTGCTGAGCACTGTGATCCCCACCATGGGGAGAGCCACGGTGAGAACGTGATGGTTAGACTTTTATCAGCCTTGGTGAACAGTCGGCTGCTGGAGGAGAAGTCATTTTACAGTGGGATTTCATTCCTTCAGTGTGGTTTGACATATATTTTTTTTCTTCCTGGAAAGAAGTGCATTTGTAAGTACTTCTAAGTTACACAAGGCTTCAGCAACAGAGAGCACAGAGCTGGAGGACAGGGACCCTGACACAGCTTCAGGCCATTAAAACTCTCATGCAGGGCCAGTGGGGAGCAAGCAGCATGGCTATGGCAACCAGTGCTTTCAGACACCCCTCCTTTGATCTCCAACATGACATGGTTGTGCCTGACGGCAGCTCACAGCCTTTTGCCTGAAAGAGGTCAATATTTGAAGCACTTCAAAGCCTCCAGCTCCTCTGAGAGGAGCCTTGCTTTAGTAACTCCCAGCTTTTGATCAGAGCATCCTCCCAGCATTTGCCCTGCCAGCAATGCCCTCCAGGTGAGACCAAGCAGGTGAAATGTCAGCATAGCTTTTGACCAGTCCCTTGCATCTAAAAGGAAAAGCAAATCAGGAGAAAAGAGAGAGTTAATAATACTTCCCTTGGATTTTAATGCCCTCACTTTCTCATGGTCACAGCTGGGACCCTGAACTGCTTTTGGAAATGTGGGTTTTAGCACGTGCTTATCACCAACCATGACCCCCTAGAAGCCCAGAATAAAACCCAAGCCCAAGTGAAAGCTCCCTGACCTTTAATTCCCAGCCAAAGCCTGCAGTGCTGAGTAACTGCACTCCTAAGCCCAGGCCTTTCGCCTTCCACGTCTTCAGGGAGGTGGAAGCCAGATTCCTTCCTCTCTGCAATCATGGCAAGGAAAAAGGAACAAACAAACAAACAGGAAAGCTGCTCCCAGCAGGATGGGGAGGGGGGAGGAATGTAGCATCCAGGAGGTTATTTAAAGCTCTGAAAAGTTCTTCCTCTTAGCTGCTCTGCTCGCTCCAGGGGAAGCAGCCTGCGAAGAGCAAAGGGAAAGAGTTGCTGCGGGGCCAGTTATTATTAGCTGGAGTGGAGTGAGTTGGGTTATTGCAGGATATCTCTGAGATATTCCTGCAACAGTGGCTGTTCCTTCGCTTTGGAGAGCGTGAGGAGGCTCCACATTGATGCAATGCAGGTGATGGGTGGCTTTGGCATCTGCTGTGGCCCGGGCTTGGGTCATGGGTGGCTTTGTGCAGCTGTTGCTGAAGCACAGGGAGCATCATCAGTAAGAAAAGAACTTATGTTGTTGAGAGTCTGGGAGCTCAGCAGTGTTTTCTGAACGCCTCAGAAAACTCCATCCCTATTAGCAGTCCTGTGCACAGACAATTATTTCCATGACATCGTTAATTGGGGCTTCTGAGTCATGTCTTTATTAACTCTGCTGATTGCACATCATTAACTGTTGGGATGGATCCTAACAGCTCTGAAAAAAAGGAGGGCAATGCAAGAATGTTCAAATCTCTCATTTCCCTAACCCTCTCTGCCTTCATCCTGTAGGCTAGAGAGATGCAGCATCTCTCAAATCGTACTGCTGGATCAGAGCAGGTCTCTTGGGATTATTGATGATATGTAGCATGGTGGAATGATGCCTCAAGCAGGCATGTAGGTGACTGAAGGCTGAGCATGCCTTAAAACACCCTGGGGACCCCCTGAGGTGGACTGAACAGAAGTGCCTGGAACTGAATCCCAGCACTGAACCAGCCCTCTGCCATCGTGGCTTTTGTTGATAGCAGAAATGCTAGAAGCACTGCCCCAGTATATGCTGCTCCTGGGCTGGGAGCAGAGAATTGATGTGCCTCCAGCACTAATCTCCAGCTCTGTGCCTGCTACTTGCAGAGATAAGTGGTTCTTCTGATGTGCATCAGGCAGGAGGAAGCAGTGGGGAGTGCAGGTACCACAGACTGGAAGGTGCTGCTGACCCACCCTGTGCAGCTGCCTTGAGGACAGGAGTGTGGACATCATGGACCATTTGTGTCTGGAGGAGTGTATGATTCATGTTAAAAAGCAGAAGGGAGCTGCTGTCTCTTTCATTTCGTGGCTGAGGATGTCAAAGTCCTCCAGGAGCTGCCCACGTCATGGTTCCCTCATGGCCTTTTGCACTCCCAGTGAGGACACACTCATGTCAGTCCTGTGCAAACACCCCTGGAAGATGCACAGGGTGTCTCCTGGCTGTACCCAGCAAGAGATCCCCATCCCCAACCTCCTGGGTGACACAAACCAAGGGACAGAGAGGATCATGACACGTAGATTCAGCAGAGGAAGCTGCACAGGGACATAGAGCCACGTTCCCCGTGGCCAGGGAGTAGGTGACTGGATCAGGGAACAACTGTCTCCTGAGCAGACAGATCATTTTAAGAGGTTTGGGGTGGATTTTTTTTTCCCTTTAAAAAAAAAAGCAATAAATATTTCACAGGGCTGGAGGAAGAAGCCTGATGCTTGAATAGCTGCTGTCCAAGGGAGCATGGGATGAAATCTCTGCACTGCAACTGCTACTTTTACATCTGGTTCTTTTTTTTTTTTCCAGGTTGCATAAATGGTGACTGGTTTTATGCTCCATCATTCATTTAAATGTGGAATAATGGAAAGCCAGGAGCACTCATCCAGCTCAAAGAGCCATAACAGATAAATAATGTATGTTTACATAACAGTAATATCACTCTCAGTAACATTCCCTGCGTACAGGAAAACTGAACTGGCGACTAGATTTCTGGGGCTGTTTAGCCTGGAAAAGAGAAGACTGAGAGGACAATCTTGTCAGTGCTTATAAATACCCAAAGGGTGGGTGTTGAGAGGATGGGGAAAGTCCTTTTTGATGCAGAAGGTTGAGTTTGTCAGCCACAGTGCAACCATGACGTCCTTTCCCTGCAAATAGGATGCCACACACAATGAAGCCAACAGTGTCTTGGCTTATATCAGCATTGGTGTGGACAGCAGGACCAGGGAAGAGATTGTCCTCTCATGGTCACTGCTGGGGAGGCTGCAGCTCCAGGGCTGTATTCAGTGCTGGGCCCCTCACTCACTGCCACAGGGACACTGAGGGGNGGGGTGTCAGCCCCTGTGCCAGGCTGCCCAGGGAGCTGGGGCAGTGCCCAGCCCTGGAGGGATCACAAAGCCGTGGGGCTGAGGTGCTGAGGGCCAGGGATCAGTGCTGGGCTGGGCAGGGTGAGGGGAGGGCTGGGACTGCAGCAGCTTCAAGGGCTTTACCAACCCAAACGATTCCACGATGCTATGATTTTTGCACACCAGCACCAGGGTTCTCTTCAGGCTCAACAGCACAGTCTTGTTTTCAGACTTGCCAGTGATTGCCTGTGCTATCAGCGTTGCATTCCATGAGCTGTGCTTGATCAAAGGTGTTTCTCATTAGAATCTAAACACTTGGGAGACAGGCACTGAGCCCGTGAGGGAGTGGGGTTAGACACCTGCTCTGTGTGTGGAGGGGCCATTGCATTTTACTGCCTTTAAGTGGTTTCTCCTTTTGCCAGAGATTAGTCTGCGTTGCCTCACGAGTCACTTGGCACATAACACTGGACAGAGAGGCGATGGCTGTAACTGGACTGCTGGGGGATGCATTGCCTACGAGATATGGCAACCAGAGGAGAAATCCACTTTAGCTTTCCCTTTGCCTCTAAAGGTGGAGTTATGCAATCCTTTTTTTTTTTTTTTTTCCCAGGAAGCAAAATCTGCTGAAATCCCATTGTGTTTGCATATTTTAATAGAGCTGAGCAAGGCTGTTCTGGACACTTGCTGATGTGAAATGTCAGGGTAAGTGGTTATATAAATGTTATTTTTAGATGTGATAAAACCCCAAGCCCAGTTCTTTAATGCTAACACATTTTTTCCCCTCGAGCTTTCTTGGACTAAAAGGCTGTTATGTGTTGCAGGAAGGGATTGCATTTTGCTGGTGGCATAGCAGTGCAGCCAAGCCTAATTGTGCATATGTTAATGCTTTCGTGGGTTTTTTTAGAGAGGGAGACTTATCAGCCTCCAAGGCTGCCCAGCAATAATTTGGCTCTGCACTGCACAGAGCCTTTACCTATAAAACTCTTTTATTACCTGCACAGAAATTGCAGGTTAATGGCTCTTGTCCTACACTCCACTGCTGCAGCAGCACGGGGACTCACCATGGGGCCCTGCACTCCCCAGAACCAAGTCACAGCTACTATTTCTCCTTCTGGCATATCAGGCATGGAACTCAGGGCACTGTATTTAGCATTAACCTCATTTCTGTGTGATAAAAGTGAATAACAAGTAGAAATTTGGTGGGTAGTTTGAGCTGTCATCCATCCACTCCATCACACGGATGGAGGCAGAGGGGCAGCTCCTGATGCTCAGTGCAAATAGAAATTTCTTGGGTTTTTGTTTGCTTTTAGGAGTTTTTTTCCCCTGTTTGCAGTTTGAGTATGGATGTGGGTTATGTATTGGCTATCCAAACCGTGCCTGTGTTTCATGCCAAGCCAGCTCTGCAGGGATGGGCAGGGGGACCCTGAAAGACTGGGGTTGGGTTGGGGAGGGACCCTGCAAAGATGAGGATGGGCAGAGGGGACGCCACAAGGCTGAAGATGGGCAGGGGGTACCCTGCAAGGCCAGAGATGGGCAGGAGGGACCCAATGAGTTTAGCAGGGACACCTGGGCTGGCTGGTGATGGGCTGTGGTGGTACAGGAGATGGTTCCCAACCAAAAAACTCACCTTCAGAAGTTACAGCAAAGCCCTTTTGGTTTTTTTGCCTCCAGCATTGGCAAGCCATACAAAACTTAGGGATGTTTCGTAATTTGGTTTCTAATAGGTAACTTTGGAAATTCCTGCCCATCCCACGGATGGACACAGAGCTGGGTCCTTTCACATGTCCTAACAGCAGTGGGAAGACCCACGGGCAGACAAAGAAGGATATAAAGGCTGAAGGGTCCCCCAAGGTATAGGTAGAAGCACAAATGCCTTCAAATCCAGAGGCTGTAAACTCAATTCTTTTGTAATAAGAGCTCTCAGTGGCTTTGACAGCATTCATCATAGGGAAAGAAGGGCCCACAGAGAAACCAGATTCAAGCGAGACCCGGAATGAAAAGAAACGAGAAGCAAATCGTTAGGACTTGTAAAAGTCAGATACATCGTCCTGCAAACACATGGTGTGGAGGTGTGATGCCTGTGCCTTGGGTGCCTTTGCAGATATGAATGATGCAGAGGAAATGTGTGCTGCTGAAAACTGGTGCCATTCCCACTAGAAGTTAAAAGTTTAAGTGATCCCCCTGTGGTTTTTATTCTCCATACAACAAGAAGCTCTCCGGGTGAACTTATCGCAGAGGCTGTTTTTCATGCTAAAGAAACCTGGCACCTGCACAGGCTAAAATGTAAAAAAAAACCACCCCTGTATCTTATTGAAAAAAAAAAAAAAGCCTGGAGAAGTCAAAGCAGGGCACAGCACACTTGCTGTGCCCCTCACAAACGGGCAGGCAGTGGGTTGATTGTGTGCTGTGTAATTCACGCACGGATTTGGTACGAAAGGATGCTCCGTGTTGTAACCCTCTACCTTAGCCCACATTTTGCATTTCCATGGTCTTTTTCCTGCTGGGAGGCTGATATTAAATGCTTATTTTTGTTTTTCTCTCTCTCTCTACTTAAGGATTTCTCTGGGCCTGAGGCAGGCAAATGAATTGTGCTGTTGTTAAACAAGCTTAACGAGGTGTCGGGAGCCCAAAAATATTCTCGTGGCAGTAAAGCCTTTTAGTAATGAAACATTGATTTTCCCCCCCCCCCCCCTCCCCACTCCCCACTGGAGACATTTCTCCTACTGTAACAGTTAGTTAAAGAAAAATGGTGATTGGTTTCTGAGAGCATAATCCATCCTCAGCAGCTGAAGTCAGTGTTTAAAAACCTTTAGGAGGTGAGTATATTCATCTTTCCATGTGAGCAGACGCTTTGCTGGTTTGCAGCTGCATGGGGCACCGTGCATGCTGGTGCAGGATGCAGCACCCAGAGAGTCATTCTAAAGTGGAAAAAAAAAGGAGGGGGAAAAAAAAAGGGGGGAAGGATTTATTGCATCTTAAGAACTCATTAAAAATAAGAGCAGTGCTGATTGGGATTTTGATTGCTGTGGGGGGTATTTTCCCATGTGCTTTATACGATGCGCCTGAGTGACTCACTGCACCGAGTGGTCACTGATGACCCAGGCAAACTCAGCCCTCCTGCCAGCAGATCAACTCTTCTACAATGTGAAGTTGTTCCTCTCATCTGCACCAGATCCCAAGAGGAACAGGGAGTGCAAATGTAAGCTGAGGACTTTCTAAAGGCAGCCTCATTGGTGTCTGGCTCTTGTGAGCTGCCCACGCTGGGACTGCTCTGTGTACACAGGGATAAAGTGAGAGTGAATTTGGTCCTCAGATGCTTAGTCTTTACACAGGAGGATGCTGGTAAATATTTACCAGAGACCTTGGAATAGTTTCTGGTCTTGTACCAAGGCAGGCATTTAAAAATTAAATGAAATTCCTATTGTAGGCTCAGTAAAATAGAACAAGTCTGTAGAGACTGGTCTGGTCATTCAGGTGAATGCTGCTTTAAAGTTCCTTAAAGACCCATGGAGGAACCTTTCAGTGTTTATGCTTTTGTACCATGGGATATTAACCCAGTGAAATCCAAGTAGTGATTTTGCTTTTGTAATGCACTTTGAGGTCCTGAGTTTTGGTTTGGCACAAAGTTCACCCTGGCTCAGCCTTTGGGCTGCAAGACCCATCAAAAGCTGGGGCTGGAGGAACATAATAAAGCATTTACCAGCTAATGAAAACAGCAGCTATTAAGATAAATTAGAGAAAGAGGCGTGAGGACAACTGTGCTCTGCACCACTGTTACAAACAGCATCTTCTGCTTGTAATTGAGCTGCGAAGATGATGAAGCTCCCAACCTAACCGTGCAACTGCCAGGCAGAAATATGTTGGCTCTCATGCTCTGCTGTGATTATTTGGGAACTGATTTCTGCTCATCCCCTCTCAGCAAGGTTCATGGCCAAGCAGGTTGGCGCTTGGCTGAAGGAAGGCATTTACATTGACTTGTTCCAGGTGATGCAGCCCCTTGCCATCAGCAAGTGCTGGGAAGTTTGCAGTAAATCACAGCTGGGGTGAATGGAGTGTATTTATAACTGACATTGTGCATCTGTCTTGGCTTAGCCAGGCAGGGTAGTAGGAAGATGCTCTGGAAGTGAGGGGTTTGCTCTGGGGCTTTGCCTGCTGGTAATTCTGAAGTTGGGTTCTTCTGGGAGTAAAATTCCCCTCTGTATAATTAGGGAGAAGACAAGGTACTAACCCTGCTTGGGAAAACTAATCAGCTATACTGATAAGAGAAAGGATTAGGCCATTATTGTGGAGAAAAATAATTTAAGCTATTAGCTTAATGCCCAGCTGCAGTAAAGGAAGGTAAAGATGATAATGGGCTTTTTCAGCAGAGGGGGGCCGGGAGCTACAGCATCGACGGCATCACCGTGGGGAGCTTGGAGCTGGGAGCAGAGAGACTGCACCGACCAGCTGTTTGCAAAGGTGCAAGGGAAGGATTAAAAAGGGTGAGGGGATATAATTGCAAAGCTAAAGAGGTGCCTGTGAGGTGTGTTGGCAGAAGAATTTGGTACCTAGAGTGGCAGACACAGGGGACAAATTAGCCAGGAGGAGTGCTGGAGCAAATAAGCTCTCTGGAGAAAGGAGGGGAAAAGCCAAAGGGTATGGCAATCCCCCCAAAAAGTAGATTTGAAGACAAGGCTGACTAAGAAGAGAACAAGCAGGCTGCTCCAGAGGGACATCTCAAGCACTTGCTTTTCTTCTATCCTCCCTGCTCACAGACATAAACGATGCCCGTTGTGGAACTGCAGTGGGATGATGCCATCCTCTCAAAGAGTTGCTGTGCAGGGAAAATGCTCCTGAGCCTCAGAAAGATACTGGAAAGGAAGACAAGAAAAAGAAGAGTTTTCTCTCCCCTGATGCCACACATGATGTTTCCCACCTCCCTAGGGTCAAAGACAAAGGTCAGGGAGCAATTTGCTGGTGACTCTGAAACGCCTTTGCCTGCGCAACGCGAGCGAGCTCTTCTCTCTCTTTTTTTTACACCATCCTCCTTTTCTCCGCCAGCTTTTGTCATCTTCTGCAAAATGAGGCAGCTGTGTGCTACTTCAAACCCAGAATCATGGGAGGCCCTGCGAAGAGAGATCCTCCAGCTCTGGCTGGGCTGTGAGTGAATGCAGTGGGAGGTTGGGAACCTCCCGGGCTGAAGTGCTTGTGAATCTCTTTGAGAATTACAGTGAAGGGGGAAAAAAAAATGCTATGTACTGAAATAGCCACCCACTGTGCCTCCTGCAACACAATAACTGGATGCAGTAAGTCATTGCTGAGACAGTTGGGCAGGCATTTAGTGTGATAGCTTGAAGATAAGGGGAAATGATTCAATCACCTGTTATTTTCTCATCGCAAGCTGAAACAAAGAATACGGAGTAATCATTTGGCCAAATGACATAAAAAGGACGGAGGGGAAGCACGCAGCCCCTTCTGAAAGCCATCATTTCCTCCTGTGTGAATCACAAGCTATATACAGCAACCGTGGCTTCTCTGGGAGAGGTTCTTCCAGGCAGAGAGACAAATCCCAGTTACGTGTTCCTCACGTTTGGGTTCTGCCAACTGTGATCCAACACGCTCCGAGTCTTCTTGACACAAACAGCAGCTATTCCCCCTGCTGCAGCTCCGTTGCTCCCTGCCTTACACTTGGCTGTGTCACCATTAAAGCAACTTTTGTTGTTTTGCCTGCTCATGCCACCAAATTTCTGCCACTTGCCAAGCACAGACAAGACTGAGCAAATAAAACCGTTGGGATTTAGCTCCTGGAAGGAATGAACCACCTCATTAAAGACCAGTGCTTCACAGATGATGGGTTTTTCCCCATGTATATCATAGAATCACAATGTCATTGAGGCTGGAAAAGACCTCTAAGTCCAACCATTAACTCAGCACTGCCACTGCCACCACTAAGCCATGTCCCTCAGCCACATATCCAGTATATGTACTCCTCACTGAGATCCTAAGCAAGTGTCTGTGTTGTTCTGGTCAGTGCTTCTCCCTCCAGCCACCATCGAGGCCAGGGTGGTGGGTTGGCTGTGCCTGCTCTCTTCACTGCTCTTTTCCCTAAGGAGGTGCTGCAATTGGACTTCAGCAGTGGTTTGAGGATGGGTCTCACGAGGGTGTCAAAATTAACCCTGCCAGAGCACTTCTGAGCTCTCCTCCTTTGAGCACGTCCTCCCTGAAGAAATGTAGGTCTTGGCAGCAGCTGGTCTGAAACGAATCATTTCTTACATTTCAGCACAACCCTTCATAAATATAGAGCTCTCTGCTCTCTTTTCATATTCGATGAAAAGATCTCTGCAGAACCAACGTGGGAGTGACGTCTGAGCACGGTCCAGGAGGAGTCCTGCTGAATTAAATGGAGCTTCTCCCAGGGGCGAGCTCTGTGAATCCCAGCCTGTCCTTGAACATACAGCTGTCCCACATACAGAACTTCTTTGCTTTTCCTATTCAGGTCATCTTTGGTGCCCAGACACTGTATTAAAAATGACAGACATTGCCTCTAAGTTACTTCTGTCAGGTCTCTGACTAAACACACATAAAAGCACCGATCTTTGCAGCATCGGTGCATCCAAACATCAGGAAGGGTTTTTGGCTAAGCTCTCATGTAGCTGCCTCTCTGTGCCAAGATGCAGAGCCTGTGTGAAGTGATGCTCTCGTGTTTCCCAAAGAGTTCAGGCTGCCCTGTGTTTCAAGTGGGGTGGTTATTCACTCTGTAAGCCCTTAGGGCAGAAGATCATTTCCATCTTCTGTATCATGCTGTTCCAAGTACTCTTTGTTTAATTAACACTGTCCTTGCCTTTCATATCCCTTCTGCCCCAGCAACCTGGTAGAGGAGCCACTGGCATGTCCTGCTTCCCCTGAGGATACTACAGTGCTGTCCTCGCAGCTTTTCCTCACATCCCATCCCAGGGAGTTGAAAGGTTTAAGGTTTAAGGTTAAGGTTTTAAACTCTATTTTTCATCCTTCCCCACCAAAAAACAACAACAATTTTTCATGCCTACAATTGGGCCAGCACTCCCTATACCCCAGCCCTGGGACAGCCACCCAAATGATGCTGCATGTGAACACTAGAAGTTGCCAAGTTAGTGCTGACATTAAAAACTTATTGCCACCACCTCCTCGTCTTTGAGCTATTTAGCTTCATTTTGTATAGTTATCTCTAGTTAAGCTGGAATGTGTGGTGATATAACCCAGATATTTATATAATCGCCCAGAAAATTATCTCCCAGTAGGCATCTGGGGTGGGTTTTTCTGCTGTTACTTCATAGGTGGGTCACAGGAGGGAGAAGACAGCAGCGATTCACCAAGGTTGAGAGCCAGGGACTGAGTCCCTGGGCATCCTGTGGGACATGGCATCAAACCCCTGGCTGGGGGAAGAAAAGCCCCTTCCCTTCTGCAGCACATCTGACCACATCTGGCATCGCTGTAGGAGGAAAGGAGCTGCTGGTGATGGTTTATTGACTAGATCAATAAAACAGCAATAAATTCTTGTACTGCTCATCTTGAACTCCAGTGTAAACACACTCACCACAAGATTCTCAGAGAGCTAGATTTGGGCAAACCAAGCATCATCTTTCAAGCCAAAGCCTCAATAATTCTAATTTCTGTGTAAGAATTCATTTCTTCTGTCTCCTGATGTCACATCTCTCCTGTGCGCCTGAGATCACTGATCCTTTCTTCAAAGGTACCCATGAATGCTTGTGTTGAAACTGGTTTTAAAGATAAGTGTGCATGGAAGGTGTGTCAAGGCTCACAGGCTGAGTGTGAAAAAGCAAAGCAAGAGTTGTGCTGTGTTCATATTGTGTTTAATTAGACTGAAACGCATGAAAGACAACAGAGGGGTTGGAAAATGCTTGTGATGGGGAACCCTGTGTCAGGGAAGCCTAACCCCTGGCCATGCTCCCCAGCCAAAGCATGGAGTCCTACTGATGCCAATCCAAATCAGTTTGTGACAGCTGTCCTGAGCAGCATGCAAGCAGCATGCAAGGCTCATCCTGCGTGGAATAGAGCAGGGATGCCCTCTGCCAGGATATGGCCAGCCCCAGCATTGGTCCTCTAGAGCATGGTCTGGAGGAGGACAAGGGGACTCAAGCTCCCTAGCAGGCTCTGGGAATAGACAGCAGCTCTCCTGAAGCAACCTAGGGACCTTCCTCCTGCTCAGAGCTGCAAGGCTTCAAAATAAATGAGAAAACACAAACGGTCAGACATACTCAAGATCAACGTCAGACTCCTTTTTTTTTTCCCACTTAACTTTAAAGCCTGGTTTAAAGCAAACAGCACTGACAAAATGCATGGCTTCTCTAAGCTCCTCTCTCCTCTCTTTTTGTTTTGAGGTAAAAACAGTTGTTTTGAAAGCAGAGGAACATCTGGCTTATCTCTACGATGCCTTGTAGCCAGGGGTTGTTTTGGACCAGGGCAAGTGCATGTCTGTGTTTGAGCCACATAGGAGAGATGTTCCCCATCTACGTGGGATGCTCTCGCATGTGATGTTGCAGTCTCAGCTGATTGCCATCTCCACGCTGCTTTTCAGTCAGTTGCTTTCTGGAACAGTCTGGATGGAGCTCAGCTCAGCCCACGTGATTTATCCTCCCCGGTGCTTGCTTTGACAAAACTAATCTTTGAGAAATGTTTGAGCAATCAAACCGTCTGGGGCTCATGTGCCTCTCAGTCTCAAAGCCTTTTTGGTTTCCAGCTGCTGCCACGGCTGTCCAGGCCAAGTTAAAGGGAAAGAACCACAAAAGGAAAAATCCCTGGGTCATTTATTGTTTTTGTACTTCTTAGTAAGTGTTTTCTTTACTCTAAGCTGCACTCCACAGTGCTGCTGCACCCCTTTGGGTTGGAGCATCCCTTTTTTCAATGGTATCTAGCAACAGGACAAGGGGTGATGGGTTGAAGCTGAAACACAAAAAGTTCCATTTAAACAGAAGGAAAAACTCTTTCAGTGTTTCAGTGAGGGAGCCCTGGCCCAAGCTGCCCAGGGAGGGTGTGGAGGCTCCTTCCTTGGAGCTCTTCAAGACCCACCTGGACACATTCCCGTGTGACCTGATCTAGATGGGACCTGTTTCTGCAGGGGTTTGGACCAGATGATCTCTAAATGTCCCTTCCAACCCTGCCATTCTATGATTCTATGATTCTTTCTCCCTAGTTCCTGAGCTGTCCTGCCCCAGACATGGGCTGCCCCAAGCTGCAGCTCCATCAGGAGCTTGGGTGCAGGCAGGAGGAGATCCTGCCCATCATGTCTCGTGTCTATGTCCAGGCAATGCCTAATGTCTATGGCATTGCAGCCTGGTTAGGAGAAACCACAGAGGTGGTAAGTATGAGAAAAAAACAGACAAATATGAGAAAAATGGACAATGAAGTAAAGGCAAACTAAAGAAATTAAGAAAAGGAGACGAGCTATGGAGGAAAGGAGCTGCTGTGAATATTGTGTGTATCCCTCTGCTCTCATTTTTGCTTTCCCAGTGCTGTATGAGGACTGCCTCAAGCCCAGCTGATTTGCAGGGACTTTTGGATGTATAATGGGTGCCTTGCACTGCTTGCTCTGACTAACAGCAACATACTGGGAAAACAATGGGAGCCCACATTCACCCACTCCCAAGCAGCCTCTAACCACATCACACCTCCAACCACTTTTGCTCATTTTCACTCCTGTGGGAGTTCTATAAGAAACCAAAACCAACTTCCAGAGAAGTGTGCAGAAGGTATTTAGAATCACAGAATCACAGAATGGTAGGGTTGGAAGGGACCTTTAGAGATCATCCAGTTCAATCCCCCTGCTGAAGCAGGTCAACCTAGATCAGGTCACACAGGAATATGTCCAGGCAGGTCTTGAAGAGCTCCAAGGAAGGAGACTTGGGATGGCTTGTCTTTGCTTCCTAAGTGGAAAGCAAGTGGCACATCACCAGCAGAAGCGTGTTATATTGGGGCATTTTCAATCACCTGAGGGCACGTGGCATCTCATTTCTCTGCTCTTTGGTTTGGGGATGTGCAGTTACTTCTGCAGGGGGTCCTGCAGCCCCTGGCCAGCAAGTTCTATGGGTTCTGAGCCACCCCATGGTGTCTCACATGCATCTGGTGGGACATCACTTGGACTCAACTCCCACCTCAGCTGGAGGCTGCCCTCAGCATCACCCTTTGGCAGCAGCTTTTCTCACTCGCCTTTTCCAAAGCAGCTTTCAATCAGATCTCTGAAAAAAAAAACCACCCACTAAAGAGCTTTTGCAAGGTCCTGACAAGTTTTCTGTGTTATCTGTTTACATGCCTTTGAGCTCTGGGGCTGCAGGAGGCTCTGTTTACAAACCAGCTTGAAAAAACAAAGCTGAGGGAAACACCTCCCTGGAGATGCACAGCTTAGAATAACCTGCCTGAGACGGAGCTTGCTCAGGAAGGGTTACCAGCATCATCTCCCAAAGACTATACTTGCAATGCCCTCTGCTCCCCTCCTCCTCACATGCCCCAGAGACACAGCAGCTTCTGACAGGTCTGGAGGGTGAGGGAGGCAGCAGGAGCCTTTGAGCTCAGCATCAGACAGTGCCTGCACACCCACCCCTTTTTTGTTTGTTCTCCTTATTTTATTCTTTTCATTTGTACTGAAGAGGGTTTTTTGCTCCCCCCTCCCTCCCTTTTCTATTTGTTATTGTTTTCCATTCAGAGCCTTTAATGTTCCCTCACACCCTCATTTCACCCCAGCTGCAGGAGACGGATCTAACACTTCCCCTCTTTGCTTAGTTACAGTGTGAAGGCTTCGTTATCCCTGGTCCCCAGCCCACGCAGGCTGAGGCTCCCCAGGCAGCCTTCTCCTGCCTCTCTGGCCAGGGTGTCTGGGTGATCCAGGCATAGGAAGTTGTTGCTTTTAGTATTCTCTTGAAAAAAAATGTAAGTTTTGGGTCTTCTGTTGGCTGTTTGTCAATAGGGGAAGTGGATGGATGTGAGTTCTTGGGAAAGGGGTTGGAGAGAAGGAAACTACACATCCAGCACCACGGCTCTTCCATCCAGCCCTGCAAAAGAGAAGTACCCAGGACATTAACTGCTCGCTTGTCATCCTGCATACCAATCTACTTTTCATCCTGCACACCAACTCTGTCAAAGCTGAGACTCCCAGGTGTCTTGTGTTCCCCCATCAGACTGGCAAATAGCAGGTGAGATATGGGATGGACCCAAAGTCCTCGCAGACTGGGAGCAGTGGGGCTCACCTGGACACTGATGAAAGCCTCAGAAGACAGCTGAAAGCTATTTCCAGGGTCATCCCCACCAGCAATGTGCTCCTGCCAAGCTTAACAGGTCTAGGTAACCCAACTCCACCACATCCCATCAGCCAGGCACAGCAAATGATTCCTCATCCCCTCCTGACCTTCTCTTCTTCAGGCTGAGCAAACTCAGGTCCCCATTTGTATCATGTGCACCAACTCTTGTGAGCACTAATGACCTGTCAAAACTTATGAGTCCTCATGTTTTACAAATGGCATCAGGTAAACTAGGGCTCAGATGTCAAAACAAAAATAAAGGGGAGGCACTGGGAAGCATAAGAGAAGTAAATACATCCAGTGGAGCACATCCTTGCAGGTACTTGGACTCTTTATCAACAACAAACTCATCTCCAGGAATCAAAGTTGGCTTCTGGGGATAAAAGGTGCAGAATAATAAGTAGCATTGGTGCATGAAAATTGTAGGGCAAAAAAACCAACCCCATTAAGATCCAAACCCAAACAGAGCATTTCTTTCTAAAAACTGAGTGTCTTGTAGGTGGCAACGAGGTCTAATCACCCACCCTGAATTATGGACCAGGCCGTAGAGATAACAGCCCCTCTGCTCTCCAGAGCATAAAACTACATGGAAAAGAGCCGTGGAGCTTAGCTTAGTTAAGCTCAGCTCAAAGGCTGGACCTCCAGCAGCTTGCTGTTGCTGGAGCTGTTTTAAAGAGTAATTATCACTGTGCTTTCAGTAAAATTTAACCGAAAGTCAATATTTCACCCTGTCCTTTCCATCCTTAGATCTGCAGCGCTTTTAACTGGAATAATGACAAATGGAACAGTTCTCAGGCTGCTGCTTTCTCCAGCCCTTGATGGCTAACAGCTTCTGTCAACAACAGGGCCTGGGGTGCTGCCACTGCTGGGGAGACATCCGAGCCTTGAAGCCACAGCTCTGTAGGACTTCCCATGTGTGCATGAGGAAGAGAGAAGGAGCAGCAAAGCGCTTGCCCCCCGCTCCAGGATCCAGCCCTTCTTATGTTACTCATCTTTAACACACAGGCTGAAACCCAAATGGTTAAAAGTTCATCTACAGTGGAAAATTCAAAAGCTCTCTCCTAGGTTTGCTGAAGCAGCTCACCCCAGGGACTCCTCAGAAACCCAACTCCTTGCTCAGGGAACATCTGTAATTCATAATCCTGTCAAGCCAGCCTCCAGCTGGGGGATGTTTCACTGACCTGCCAGTTGTACAGTTATAATGACTTCCTATTAAAAAAATAGAGAGAGAGGAAAAAAAAAGTGAGTTAAGGTCAAAGCCAAGCTAACTCCTTTCATTTGCTGTGAAGGAGGCACCCGCTTCCCTCCGGCCTGGGGTGGGGACCAGATTGCAACACCCAGAGGAAGATGCTGGTTGTGCAACATTTTCCTTAAATAACACTTGGAAACGTTATTTTATCACAATGTTCTCTTTGTTGTTTTTTTTTTTTTCCTGCTTTGCTCACTTGGTTGGGTTTCTGTTGTTTTGTTTCGTTGTCTTCTTAAGAGTTCTTCTTTGTTTGAAAATGAAGTACACAAGAGTAACTGATTTTCTCAGTTGATCAGCCAGCCCTGCCAAAATAACCAGTGTGCTCATGGGTAGGGGCAGCACCCAGCTCTTTGAGGATGCTGATGCTGCTTTTTTTTTTGTGAAGCTTATTCCTAGCCAGCTCTCCACACTAGGATGTACGCTGCAAGGCATTGAGGTATTGCATTCAACAGAGTGTTTTTGGTTTGGGCACAAGTTTCACTTCGGGTCTATTCAAAACATATAAATAGGAGTCAGTGTTAAATGACAAAAAGACTGAGAAAAAGGCATATGGTAACACATGAAGGAAGCAGAGCAGAGACACTGTTATGGGTGCAATTTGAAATCAGATGGGAGAGTGAGCAAGGTGAAAGCAGACAAAGAGCTGCTTTAAATGCCAGGAGTTTCAGGAGCAGCTTTAGGTACCAGATCACATGGAGAATCACAGAATCGTGGAATAATAGGGTTTGGAAGGGACCTTTAGAGATCATCCAGTCCAACCCCCCTGATAAAGCAGGTCTCACCTAGATCAGGTCACACAGGAACGTGTCCAGGTGGGTCTTGAAGCCCTCCAAGGAAGGAGCCTCCACATCCTCCCCGGGCAGCCTGGGCCAGGGCTCCCTCACTGAAATACTGAAAGAGTTTTTCCTTCCTTTTTGTGTTCCAGCTTCATCCCATCACCCCTTGTCCTGAAACCTGGATGTCGTGCTTGATGTTCCTTTGACAAGCCAAGGGAATCAAGCAGATTGAGAGGCCAGGTTGGTGCCATCTGTGCCATAGCTACAGCATCTGGGCACCCCATCCTATCAGCTTTGAACTTATTGTCTCCTCCAATTTAACACTGTAAGCCCTCAGTGAGGTCCTTTAGAGACTGAGGGTGATACAAATCACCTCTGCCCCGTTCCCACGCACAGTTCAGGCTGGCATCTCACCTCTGCCTACACCGTGTGCCCCACATCTGCTCTCTGGGGATATCCTTGCACAGAACCTGTGAAGCAGCATGTGTGGGTTTATGGAGGCATGTGAAAGTACACATTGATGTTAGGGGATGTTAATTAGCATGCATAAGCCAGTCATTAGCAAAGGTGAGTGGCTGGAGGCACAGCTAACAACACACACCCTCAGAGGTAGCTCAAGAAGAAGGGGCAAAGATTAAGGAGACATGCAGCATGCACAGCAGAGGTGAGGTGAAATGCAGCACTCAATAATACAGCACACCAGCTCCTTACTGGAAAACACTCTGGTGTCCTCTGTGGACCATGGAAATGGCTTTTGGGTTGGGCTTGTGGGAGAATTTCAGTGTAAACTCATACCCACGAGGCTCTGAATTCAGCAGGCTCTGTGTGATGCTCTGGAGAGGCCTGAAGCTGTGTGAATCCTGCTGGCCTGGGCTTATGAAAGCTGTCCTTAAAAAAATCAAACAGATCCCTGTAATCCACCTGGGAGGTGGAGAAACAGCTCAGTCCTAGGAAGTGGCTGGACTCAGAATGGCATCCTGGCTGGGATGGTGTAGGCAGCACTGGTGTGAATAAGTCACATCACTCTCTGCCTATTGCGTGTGGCGTCTTGTTTAGTTATTTTCTGCAAATAATAGTCTGCAGGGAGCCTCTCAGAACACACAAGTGGGAAACCTGGCTGTGGGAGGAATCCAGCCCTGTCTGGCTATGGAGAGAGATGCTGGTAGGACATCTTGAGGCGGACTTACTGGAGTTTGTCTGTGGCCACCGTCAAGTTGTGGCTGGGGTGTACATCTGTGATCACTGCCTGGCTGACAACTGTTTTCACTGACCCCAGCCAGCCACAGTTTCAGGAGCTTCCCTGTCGAGACAGGACTGTGGGGTGATGACATGTTCCCATATGGGTACAACTGAGACCTGCCAAGAGCATGTTTCACATCCTATTTGAATCAGCACATTTGCCTTTGTGTATTGATGTATAAGTATATTTATGAAGGGGACCAGGAGCTCTTGGCTCTTACTGCTTTACCTTCTCTTTCGTGGGACACCTGTGAAGTACAGCAACCCTCTGTTTTGGGGCCACATTGGTAAGCAGTGTGCAATCTGTGCCTGGGGCTACTCAAACACGTGGTTGGGACATGGTTGTGTCTCTGCCCAGCAAAGGGCCACCCCACCAGCCTCCCACCGCCCTCCACCACCCTCAGCCGCTGTGAAATGCCACACAGATGCTGATCTTGCACTGATCATTTCCCAAGAGCTCATTCCTTTTAGTTTAGGTGGTTTTGGTGCATTGCCCTGAACACAACATCTGTCAAGAGTGTCCCAAGGTCGGAGTCTCACTAGCTTCAGGCAGAGCCAAGCACAGTCTTTGGTTTCCCAACCAATTTCACACTGTTTTCCATGTAAGACAAAGCCAGAGTCATTCAAGATTTGACTGAGATTATTCATGATCTAACATCACACAGCATGGTGGGAATGAGATATTAACCCTGCATGCTGCAGCCAGCACCCACACCATCAGAACCCCAACACTCCTCCCCCGACATCGTGCAGCAGCCTTTGCTGCAAAGAGCTCAGAAACCCCTACAGAACCACCCTAAGAACGAAACTGTGAGCCAAATGAGAGAAATCAGCTGTCACATTCAGCACTCAATCCAGGAGGTAACAGAAGCTGAGAAGAGAAAGGAATATGTCATTTAGGTTGTGTAGTGGGTAATTAAAGAGCAACTGAAATGAATGCAGGCTGTATGTGTTTCCCTTGCGTCTTGTCAGTACCACTGAGCTATATATATATATCATCAGATGCACCAGGCATCTCCACTTTTTACCTGAACCCTTGCCAGCTATCATGGGTTTGTGTGGAGCAGTTTCTGGTAAGGGGGAAGAGTCTGTAAAGGTGGCTCCTGTAAGAAGTTACTCAAAACTTTCCCCAGCTCTGAGCCAGACCTGGGCTAAGCCAACTAGGCACCTCCACAACCTCTTTTTAAGTAGAAGCCAGAACTGGAGGGTTCTCCCTGTTTCTTCTTGCTTTTCTCCATTCTTTTCGGGCTGCTGGTGGTGCAATTAGTTGGAAGAGAGAGAGAAGCGACCGTGTGGTCAGCAAGGGGTGATAGTGTGGTCATTTCAGTGCTTGGAGCCAATGTGCTGCAGAAGGATAAGGCTGCACCACCCCATCCATCACCACTGAGAAAGAAATTGATTCATTTATTACTACAGCAAACTTCAGCTTTGTCAGTGCACCAGCACTTTCAAAGTTGTATCCCCAAGCTTATGCTAATTCCCTTGGCTTGACTTCTTAGTGTGTTAATTAAGAAGCTCTCCATCAGAGTCAGTCTAGCTTTCTTTTTTTTTGTCTGCAACATAATCAAGATGCTTGGGGCTCGCTTTGTGCGAGGTCAGACTTTGGGATATTGAATTTACATCCCTGTGTACTTGTATGAGACCCAAGCAGGGGCCAGGTTGGAGCCAAGTGCTGCTGGCTCTTCAGTTTGGTCTGTGAGAAGGCTGAGAGCATCAATGGGCAGCAGGCCAGGGCCGTGAGACACTCTGTCAGTGACGTGATGGTCCCCTCACAGTTGCCAGACCTCTCTGAGCTGCCTGCAAAAGCTCTGCAAACACCAGGAGAGCCAAGTGAGCTGCATAGATTTGAGCAGGCAGGCACATGGAAACAGCTGCAAGAGTTTATCAGCACCTCTCGCAGCGCAGTGCTGTCCTGACTGCCCAGACACACCTCATCTGCCCAGATTTGCTCACTGAGGGCATCTCTCAGATCTGCCCAGGAGACAAATTCAGCTTACAGTGATTAAAAACTCAGCTCCAGAGGTTCATAGAATCACAGAATCATTTGGGTTGGAAAAGCCCTTGAAGCTGCAATACCAGCCCTCCCCTCACCCTGCCCAGCCCAGCACTGACCCACAGCCCTCAGCACCTCAGCCTCACGGCTTTGGGATCCCTCCAGGGCTGGGCACTGCCCCAGCTCCCTGGGCAGCCTGGCACAGGGGCTGACACCCCTCTCAGGGAAACAGTTCTGCCTCAGCTCCAGCCTCAGCCTCCCCTGGGGCAACCTGAGGCTGTTTCCTCTTGTCCTCTTGTCAGGCATTACTTGGGAGAAGAGACTGACTCCCCACCTCTGTCCACAGCCTCCTGTCAAGGAGTGTCAGAAAGTGCTGCTGTCTCCCCTCAAGCTCCTCTTCTCCAGGCTGCACACCCCCATTCCCTCAGCCCCTCCCCAGTACCCTTGTGCTCCAGCCCCTTCCTCAGCTCCACTGTCTGGCTCTGGCCACGCTGCAGCCCCTCAATGTCCCTGTGGCAGTGAGAGGTTCAGTTTCTCCAGGAGGATGCTATGGGAGACAGCACTCACTGCAAGTCTTCCCCTGTATCATGAGTAGCTGCCAGAAACAGCCTGTTTGCGACCTGAGGACTCGGGAGCTCCTGCACCCTGGTATGATGGACCCTGCATATGGAGCCAGCCTATCTGGGTACAGGAGAGAAATACAACTCATTCCAACTTTAATTCCTTAGGAACAGGCTGTGTCTTCACCCATTTAATACCCTGCACTGGTGCCATGGCTCCAGGCAGGGTAGGTGCAGGCAGGATGGGTACAGCCTGGGAAGCAGCAGAGAGGCAGCAGATTGAGCAGGAGCTAAGCACCTACAAGCAGCAGCCTCTTAAAGTCATCGAGGGGGAATCTGGGGTATGGTGTCACTGGAGGCTTCATCAGAAAGATGAAGCCAATTAGATGTGCTGATGAGAGCAGGAGAGACACTGATGAAGCATCACCCTGGGGTCAAGGTGGTGTAAAATCATACAATGGCAGGTAACTAGCCAGAGGCTGTTACCTCTGCTTTCCCTGAGATTTAATCTTATGAACACTCTCTATTTTTGCTTTGTTTGGGTTTTTTTTTTCTTGTTCTTTTCCTTTATTCCTTTATTTTATCTCTTTTGTCCTACCTTTCCACTGCTCTTGCCCATTCCTTGTTCCCTTCAGGCCTGGAAAGCAACACAGAGGACAAGCTGTCTCTCCATCTCATGGCACATTCTTCATCCTCCTTTGTGTTCTTACATTTCCAGGTATTACTCTGAATTTTACAGTGCTCTAAGCACTGAAATCTAACCACACAGCTGAGGCAAAGTGCAACACAGATGCAAACCCGTGTTTCTGTGCATCACCTCGAGGTGAGTGAGGTGGGCAGCCCTCAGAGCTCTTGAAACACTACATGCTGCAGAGTTTCAGCTCAAGCTCTAAACTGCATGTGTTCATCTCAATATTGCACTAAGGGAACTGAGGGAAAACCTGAAGGTTTTTTTTTTTTCCCCCCTCTGCAGGGGAAATCCCTCCAGATGAAATGCTCAGGCTTGGGTAAAAATGTTGCTTATCTGTTGAAAACTGGAACTTGATATTTTGTCCATTATTGTACGGTAGGAGAGGCCAGCCACAGCATAATCATTTTCTCAGGGAATGCACATGAAAGTTCAGCTTTCAAGCTTGAAAAGGGTGTATTTTTGAAAGAAAAAGTTGTATATCAAACTTTTTTGTTCATCTAAATCCATCTACTTCCAGCACTTCCCAAGGCCAAGGGTCACAGGGAACAGGAGAGAGCTAAAGTCACTGGTGGCTTTCCTACAAGCACTGGTGGAAGGGGCATCTCATGTGCCACTGGGAGCAAGCAATGGAATGACAATGCTGTCAGAGGCTCCTCTTGGTGTTGGTGTCCCCTTTTTGTCTGATGCTGGGGTTTTTGTTTCACCCTCTGTTCAGAAGAAGGGCTGTAAATCCTGGAAGTGCTTTAGATTTTGATCAAAACCCCATTTTAATCAATGAAAGCTTTCCTATCGATTTCAGCAGCCTGCCCACTTGGGAAATGGGGCAAACCAGCCTGCTTTGAAAGGGCAGTGGCCATAGCAGGCTGTTTCTGATCAATACCTGGAAATAACATCTTCCATACATACCTACCCTTATAGATATGCCCCAGGGCACATCTATCTGCTGCACAAGCACACCCAGCCCTGTAATCATAATGGAAAATTAATAGGGGCATGTATTAATTTTGCTTTATTATCAGAGATAAAGGAGAAAGGAATCAACACCCATCTGTGATTGATGCCATCGTTCTTAAAGAAGCTGGAGTTGGAGGAGAGATCCAGTGGAGGCAAAGCTTTTCCCTCCCAGCCCAATTCCCACCTGTGTCAGCACAGAAGGTGCTTCTGCTCTGACTCACACTTTCCAGCAGTCACTGCTAGCAGAGCCTCATCTTCCCTTTCAAGCTGGAGGAAGGTTAGCAGTTGGGATCTGTTCTTCAGAGTGCCCAGGGGAAAAAAAAAGAAGAAAGGAAAGGCAGTAGAAAGACACATTGATGGACACTTCTGGCACTTGAGTTGGTAATTAAGGAGGGATTTAGGACATGCAAACATAAACGTGGGTGTGCTTGCTGCCAGCTACAGACCACTGAACTGGGATTCTGAAACCCACCCTTCCCTCCTGCTGTCAAAAGTGGCCACAGTGCTGGGGGGAAAGCACTTCAGATCACCCCCTTGCATCACCATGGCTGTCACCCAAGATGTCCCTGAGCGAGGCTTGGCTTCATCCCCAGCAATATCCATATGCATGGTCTTTATACTCCCTTTCTGACTCAAATCCCATGAGCAGTGCAGGCACTCATGAGGCATTTTGTCACCCCACTGCAGCCTCTGAGACCTGAGCAGCACGCCTCACGGCTTTGCCCATATCCCTTAATACCTCAAGCTGTGCCTGGAAGCTGATATTAACTGTCAATGAATCAAATCAAGTCTCTGGCTGGAGACTGTTCAGCCACCAAAAAAAAACTCAACAAACCCCAGCTTTTACACTGTTCTTGCTCTCATTTCTGCTAGGCAAATATTAAACACCATGGCCAAGGGCAGCATTGCCTCCACCTCTGTATTTGCACAGAGAAATGTCACAGCTGAACAAGTTGCTGTGCTGGTACTTACAGATAATATAATCAGACACAGGACCTGATTACATCACTCTTTGTTTTTCCTCCCTAGTGTTCCTCTGCTAGTTTTACTTCTCTGCAAACTCATTAAATTGCAAGCAAACTGACTTCAAACAACCTATCCCAGGGAAATGATGAATAGTGACAGCTCAGAAAACTTGCTTGCCACAGTTTTGGAGTGGAGGCTGCTCAGGGATACAGCCTGACCCAGGAACATGGGGCTTGTGACTTTCTCCCAGCCAAAAATGAGGGGGAACCCAGAGCCCCCAGGGATGGGGGCTAATTGGTGAGGGAGTAATTGCTCACTCTGATCCAACTGCTGGCAGCTTCTGTCCCAGCAAAATGGATGTTAATTTGGTTGGGTGCAATTATTTCGGGTATTATCAGAAAAATATCCTGCGCTTTGAAATGTTTTCCTTTTGTCTTGAGTGAGCAAAAAGCAATTCCAGGTCAGAAAGCGGGAGGAGACCATCTGTAGAATTTTTAGGACACCAAAGCACTCCAAGCCCCATGTTTGATCAAGTCCCTTCTGCTGAGGGACAGTTTCTCCTTGCTGCTGTTTCAGTCTGGAACTAAACCGGAGTCCCTCTATAAGTGCTTGGAGAGCTGTGAGCATATCTGCAGGCATCATGCCTCTGATATCTCCAGCAAAACCATGCAGAACTAGCAAAACCTTGGAGTTGTATAGTAAGGAAGCAGTAATCACACATCCCTTGAAGGATGCCAGGGAAAGACTCCTTATCTATAGCCTCTTACTATAAGCTTTGGAGGTCTCAGCAACCGCAGAAGGTGGTTTTAGCATTAGGATAAAAGGGTGAGCTGTAACTCCATCACAGCACAGACATTTTCCATCCTGCAGTGCCAGTCTCTGGGCTGCAGCTGCTAAGATCCTACTTATATTCATGTCTCTTTTCTTGTCCTTCAGTTATTATTTGGATAAAAGAGATTTCTGAGGAGTAAACTGATGCTTTTAGTCTAGGTAACAGGGAGGGTCTATGTTAGCCCAGGTGTCTGTGATTAGTAGGTGAATATTTCCTCCTCCCTGGCACTGCCCTTCAGTTGTATCTGAGCAGATGCTCTGTAAGGTCAGCTGAACACCCTCTCTGCTTCGGAGAAGAAAAGGTGAAAGTTTCCCTGCTTTGCTTCCTCAGATGCAATTTCCTGGGCTAACCTTGAAGTTTATTCCAGTTTTCTTGTTCTCCAGGGCTGGCCAAGCACAGCTCTTCTTCATCTGTTCTGCTTATTTCCCCTGATGTCACCAGGTGAGCTCACTCTGGGGTCCCAGGAGGGTTCCAGCACCCCTCTGACTTCTGCTATTTCCATTATGGCAGCATTATAAATTTTGAGGGAGACATTTTAATTGCCATTAGACTGTAACTCAGCACATGTTTTACCCACTGGGAGGGATTTGATGAGGGAAAGCTATCAGCACTGTGCTACAAAGAGAAGATTGATGCCACGAGCTATTTAAGGGGGGGTATCTCCACAGGGTAGGTGCTGCCAGTTGTACCTGCCTGAGCTCCAGTATGTCTGTCCTTATCTGTGGAGAGGATGTTTTGGGCATCATTAGGTGCTGAGATAACCATCACAGATACTCCACATCATGGAACCTTTCCCCACCTGCACAGGGTTATGGGAGATGGATGGAGAGGAGCACTTCTGGCCCTGATGCCAGGTGCCTTGGTTCTTCAGCAATGCATCATTATTAGCCTGGTTCATCTGGAGGGATAGATGCACTGTTTGTCACATCCATCCCATGAGTCTGTCAGCCTCACTAGGTCACATAATGCAAAACTCCTAATGCTTTGACTCAGCTCATCATCGTGCTCTCCAAAATCTGAGACAGCAGGGATGGGAGGGTTGGGTTTTTTCTTGCTTGTGAGGCTTAAAGTATAATATTGCAAAACCCTTTTATTGTCGAGAGCTGGAACAATGGGTTGTGATTGTGATGCCATCCCAAGGATATTTTTTCTTGGGCTTCTGGCAAGATCCTGGGAGGAGGCTTTGCCCTGATGATCTCCACCAGCACAGAGAAATGCTGGGAGAGGCCAGTCAGGGACTGCTTGGGGCTGCCTTTCTCCATCTCTATGGAGAACAAGCAGGAGATAGAGGGTCTTGAACTGCTTAAATCAACTCTGAAATGTCTGCAGGGGCTCATTTGGTTTTGCCAAAATATCGTTCCTGGATGGAGAGCATCCCTAGATGGAGAAGTGTGGCAATCTCTCCACACATGTCTGCCCACAGTGCAGTCAGCAGTGTGCCTGCTGATCCCCTCACTGGGGACGCTTGGGGTTTGATAGCTCATTTTAGAGCCCTGATACATCAGTTTAAGGATCTGTCATTGCAGATGTGACAGTAATGAATTGCCAAGGCTGCTTTTCCTGGAGTGGATTCAGCAGGGAGCAGTGGGAGCTGCAGCCTGGGAACCACAAGTGCAGCCAAACGAGGTTGATGGGGAGCAGTTCTCTCAGAGGAAAAATATCAGCAGCACAGGTACAACACAAAGGATTTTGCATTTCAGAAGAACAGATCCTGCATCACTCAAACAGCTCATTGCTATTGATTTTCCAAGTTGTTTGACATCTATGCACACCCACACAGTGGGACAACAGGCGGTGGGCAGCCTGAATGCCTCAGAGAGCATCCCTGCTCCCCTAAATATTTACTGCTGTTGTTTACTACAGCAATTATCCCGGCTATTTGCTGATCATAAACGAGTTTTTCAATGGAAATGTCATTCTAGAGCACAGTTATTGGAATCCATCTGCTTCCCAGGTAGCTTGCCAGGGTGGATGATGAGGGCTGTGCCTGGGCTGAAGCACAGAGGGCTGTTCCCACCAGCTCTTGCAACTGATGCATGGTGAAGAAAATAAATCTGTACTCAACACTGACTGTTCCATGTCACAATGGTTTTAATCAGGGAGGCTGCCTACCTTCAGGAGCATTCAGGCCCCTCTCTGGCCAGCCTACATTTGTTTGCTGCTTTCATTACACCTTTCAGCCCCTATGTCAATAATGAAATAATATTTCAATAATTATTTCATATAATACCCTATAATCTAATAGCCTGCATCTCAAAATCTCATTTAGTGCAGTGGTCCTGGCTTACATCAGCCAGAGAGCAGGAAAACCATCATCTAATCAAAGACTGGATGTATCTGTGACACCCACCACGACGGACGGGGCTCGAGGCAGGAGTTATTGGTTGAGACTCTTTCTCATCTGAACATGCTGACTTTGGTGAAGGCAGGGACACATTCAGCCAGGTGGTTGGTGCAGCCAGGAATTCACCCACACTGCCTTCCTGCAGCCGTCTGCCTCGAGTGGTCTTGTCTTGGAGATTTGGGATTATCTTTCTTATTAGGGTATTAACCAGCTTTCATCTGCTGAAGCCTACAACTAATCATTTTAACGGTGCCCAGTCAGGTCTGTTCAATTCTTTGAGCCACAGATGTGATTCTCATTTCAAAAATGACCATTTTTGCAAATCTCTAAGGCTTGCAAAATACCCTTGGAGTGAATTTCAACGGGCTGCTTTGAGCCCTGTGGCAAGAAATGATTTTAACACAAGAGAAAATGAGGCATTTTGGCTTAATGTGACTGACAAGTTTTGTGTGGGGCATCTTCCCCCACAGCTGTTCCTGCATCCCTTCACAGCCTTGGTCCCTGGAGCAAGCCACCTGTGCTGATGGAGGAGCTGGTGTTCACCATCTCCCCTTCAACTGGATTTACTCATCAGCAGTGGCATGTGAAGCTGTCCACTATTCCCCTTTTCCCCTTGAGACGTGCAATAGGCTCATCCTCTGCTGTTTGCTGTCCTGTTTTGCCTTTCCCTTCATAGCGTGGCTGCTCACATTGTCAAGCATCTAAAAGCAGACTGAGGATCTTCCCCTTAACTCACCACATCAAGCCACTCACCTGGGAAATTAAATAAAGCAGCTGCATGCTGCAATGCCTTTTACTTGGAGAAAGGGGTAAAGATCCTCCAGCTCTGGAAAAACATTTTAACCATCCCCAGCTAAACTTCAACTGTTCGTCTTCCAGCTGGGGAGTGCACAAACCTCACCAGTTCCCAGGACCTCCACCCCAATTGCATCAGTCTCCATGTCCTTGGGCACCTGGCTGCAAAGAAAAAAGAGACTTTAGTGGTTAAGGAATGCAAGAAGAGTTTGAGCAGCTCCTCTGTCCTTACAACTGCTGCTGCCATCAGGGTACAGGTGAGTCACCATGCATGGGGACACCATGGGTGCACCCCCACTTTGCTTTACTTCTTGGGTAGCTATGGCTGGGAAAGGTGGGAAATGGGTCATCCTTGGAAGCAAGTGTGACTTTTAGGTGTTTCATTCCTTAGCTGGGATGTGACATCTGTCACCCAGGCCAGGGGTGAACCGTGCCAGTCACCAAAGTGCAGGAAGCAGCCACAGCTGCAATGGGTCCAGTGGGGTTAAAATAGAGGGAAATCGGAATGGACTGGCTGACCTGTCACTCATTTGTAGAAGGAAGGCCATCCTAAGACAGGGGAAAAACGAGTCTGTTTTTGAGTTATGCAGTGCAAAACCAATCTCATCTGAAGTGTCACAGGGAAAACAAAGTCACGCTGTTCCTGCATGAGTGGGTGCAGGCGGTTTGAACCACAACTGCAGCACTGTCAGGCTCCTCACATGCTCTTTCCCTCCCCAAACCCATGAATGAAAGCTGGCAGAGGCCTTGCCAGAGTTATCTGTATTTTAAACATAGAATCATAGAATTGTAGAATTGTTTTGGTTGGAAAAGAACTTTGAGATCATGGAGTCCCAGCCCTCCTCTCACCCTGCCCAGCCCAGCACTGACCCACAGCCCTCAGCACCTCAGCCCCACGGCTTTGGGATCCCTCCAGGGCTGGGCACTGCCCCAGCTCCCTGGGCAGCCTGGCACAGGGGCTGACACCCCTCTCAGGGAAACAGTTCTGCCTCAGCTCCAACCTCAGCCTCACCCGGGGCAACCTGAGGCTGTTTCCTCTTGTCCTATCAGGCATTACTTGGGAGAAGACACTGACTCCCCACCTCTGTCCACAGCCTCCTGTCAAGGAGTGTCAGAAAGTGCTGCTGTCTCCCCTCAGGCTCCTCTTCTCCAGGCTGAACACCCCCATTCCCTCAGCCCCTCCCCAGGACTCTTCTGCTCCATCCCCTTCCCAGCTCCACTGCCCAAGTCTGGACAAGCTCCAGCCCCTCAGTGTTTTTCTCGTAGTATGTGTCAATATTTATGTGGCAGTGAAGAGACAGGAAAAATGCATCTGAGAGAAGGTGTGGTTGTGTGCCAACAGCTGCATCAGCTCCACACAGTGTGAATGTACATGGGATGATACTTCTGGAAAAACATCCTTTCTGGAGGCTTCCTTTGGTGTTTTCCATGGCTCTCAGGGGAAGTTTTCATGCCAAGAAACTCTGTGTGCTGCTGCTGGGATGCTCTCTGGTGTCACTGAACAATGTGGATGTTGGTACCACTCACCTTGCACCTATAAGCTGCCAATCAGCTTAAAAGTAAGGAAAGCAAACAAGAGAGCACAGTGACAGCCTTCTGAAACCCTCCTCGTAAACCCAACGGCTGGGATGGTGAATAGAAATGCAAAGTTTAGAAGGAGGAGTGCAAGGTGTAAAGGGACCTGATGTGCTGGCCTCAGCAGGTCACACTGATTTTGGTCTCTGTTAATCCCATGCTGGAAAAGTGATGCAGTGAGGGCAGAGCATTGGTCCAGCCTCTCCCTGGCTGTAAACAGAGCAGTGGGTTGCTAAGAGGTGTCGTGTTGATTGATACCAGCCAAAGACCAGGCCTGTTATGTTTTTATTACACCATAAACCAAGGAGAAATGCCACAAACCTCAGTAAATGCCTTGTTGGTTTTATAGAGAGAAATCTGAACCATGGGTTGGGGTAAATGGGAAATGAAAAAATCATTTCTATGCGACTGCTTCTTGGCAAAAGCTCCTTAAAGGGAGATAACGCTGATTTTTATATTCAAGGAGGGCTCTCTGAGTTTATATTTCCCCCGTCCTTTGCAGACAAACAGGTGAGCTCAAAGCTGTTGAAGGGGTGATGAGGAGCAGAGCGTGCGGGTGGAAAGCTGACGGGGTCCTGTCTGCTCGCACCCGTTTGAGGACACTCGTTTATCACCCTCTCCTCAGATACTACATTAATCATGAACTGAAAAGGGGTGCAAAAAGATTTCCTCTCACAGCTCCTCAGTCAGTTGGGAGATGCTCTGCAAGAATATGAAGGGCTATACCTGAGCCCCTCTAACAGACAACGTGTGCCCCAGGGGCAGCAATAGGCTGGTCCTGGCCATACCCTTCCTGATTGCAAAAGATCTCTCGGGTGACAGTGTAGTCAGGATTGTTGATTCTTTCCAATGGCACACATGAACATTAATATTAATATTCTTTTTTTTTTTTAAAAACTAAGTACTGATGTTCATAGTGCCTGGAATTCAGCTGTAAGGTAACTCCACTCTGGTGGTAGGCAAACAGGATTCTTGTGGCAAAGATTCAGGTAATTCTGCCCGTTGGGCAGGGGGGATGCTCAACATTTCCTCTGAATTTGGCCAAATATTCCAGATTCAGCCCTCACCCTGCCCCACCACCTCTTTCTTCTGCCAGTTAGAGATGGTATTAGTGAATATGCCTTTCCAACGCTCCTGAAATGGACCTGCCATAAAAATGGATCCTACAGGAGGTAAATGAATCCCTGAGTTCATTAGCACCATGCCAGAATAAGACAGGCTACTGCCAAGGCCCAGGACAGAACAACAGACCCTTGATAATTTGATGATGAGAACAGAGTCCATTGAGGTCTGGTCTGTGGTGGCTGGGGCAGCTCTGCTGACCTGAATTAAAGGCTTCCCTTGCAAGCCCAGATTTAACTCACATTTCTAGAAGTGCTACCAACAGCAGGGTTTTGTCTCAGTTTCTGTCTGGAGGTGCCAGGCAAGCCTTACAGCATCCGTAGCCTGCAGAGAGTCCTGCCACCCCATCCCCCAGTGCAATCCCTCCATTGCTGCTGTCTGACCCCAGAAATCCCAACTGTCCTTTTTCTTTCCTCAGCCATGAAAGCAAAACCCTCAAACCCCAGCTGAATTCAAGCAGGCATTTTAAAATGAGACTTACAGCAAATATTCAGGGCAGCTTTTCAGCAAGCTGCACAACCCACGCTGTGGAAATGACATCCCTTTCACACCCTGTAGGTCACACCTTGGAAATGACTCGTTCCCCAGGGTTCTCGTGTAGTGTCTGACACCACGTAGTGCTCCACAGCTCAGCCTGTGACTCCTAAATAAAGATTTCATTCAGTTACCTTTCAGGCAAACCGAACCTGTTTGCTCTCTGTTGCTTCTGCCTAGCTCCTAGGAGCCTTCCACATTTAGCTTCCCCCCTCCCTGCCCAAGCTTTGCCACCGCTGCCACATGAAACCCCTTCCTGTGGAAACGTTGTCTGGCAGCTTTTCGTTTGAATCTTGCATTTTGTGTGCAGAAGGCAGAGCTTCCACTGGCATGAAACGACACCCCTGCACTGATGCCGGTGCGGGCATCTGCAGTGCCCAAACGCTGCTGCACCAAGTCTCAGGGAATTCCAGCGTTGCCTCCATCTGGTAGAGCTTATGTTAACGACAGAGGGGTGTTAACTGCCATATGGAAAGACAGACAGGCTTCTGAAACAGCCTCTTGCTTGATGCGTGAGCAACAAGTGTCACTCGTCATTGAGGAAGGTCCTTCGGTCACAAGACTTCTGCTTGGAGGCCCAATCCAGCGAAACAAAGAGAGGGGGAAAAGCATAGGATCACACTTATATTCTTTTGTAGCATGATTTCTCACCAGGTTCATACTGACAACACTTCCTCAGATTCTAAACTCAATGAGATGATGTTTGGGGTCTTTTTCACTAGGGGAAATAAGCAACTGCAGAACGAGACGTAAAGAAAAGCGCTTCGAGTGTTTCA
Source organism: Urocolius indicus (assembly GCA_013401255.1). Lineage (NCBI taxonomy): Eukaryota > Metazoa > Chordata > Aves > Coliiformes > Coliidae > Urocolius > Urocolius indicus. The sequence continues at coordinate 47,036 of WBNH01002194.1, forward strand.
TTTGCGTGGCACGAAAGCTTTGCCAAGAGATTCTATTTTCCTTTTGAGACTGGAGATTTTAACCCCCCCTCAGTTTTGAGAGGAAGGCTTTGGAGGTAGATTTCCCCTCTCCTGGCCATCCAGCACAGAGCTACTGAGTTGGCTTTTTCCCTCTAACTAGAAAAATTCTGCCGCAATCTGATATCCCGTGGCCCGATTGGAGTTTTGGGTTGTGTTCCCAGCCCTCCTGCAGGCAGAAAGCCATCTTGTGCAGAGCTGATGGGAAATGAATTAGTAGAAATAACAGATTCTGTGGGGATATCCCTCCAAGGGCTGAATCTCCTCCTGTCTGAGACTTTTCCCTCGCTGAGGACAGTTGTGTTGAGCAGGGGAGTGGAGAGCAATAGGGTACTTTGGCCAGGCACGTCTGTGGTGTCTGTATTTTAAATATAGAATCATAGAATTGTTTTGGTTGGAAAAGACTTTCAATGTCATTGAGTCACAGCCCTCCCCTCACCCTGCCCAGCCTACCACTAACCGACAGCCCTCAGCTCCATGGCTTTGGGATCCCTCCAGGGCTGGGCATTCACTCCTCCACCTCCCTGGGCAGCCTGGCCATCCCAGCCAGGATGCCACTGGCCTTCTTGCCCACCTGAGCACACTGTTGGCTCCTGTTCAGCTGCTGTCGATTAACACCCCCAGGTCCTTTCCCCCAACACCTCCACCCCCACCTCCCAGGCAGCTTTCCAGCCACACATCCCCAAGCCTGGAGCATTGCCTGGCGTTGTTGTGGCTCAAATTCAAGACCCAGCCCTTGCCCTTCTTAATCCTCATTCCACTGCCCTCACCCCATGACTCTAGCCTGGCCAGGGCTCTATGAAGAGCCTTTCTGCCCTCAAGCAAGTCTACACAGCCACACAGCTTCCCTTGCAGAAAGGGTTTCTGGAGCTCTGGAAAATGCAGAATGTTATAATTACATTTGGCTGTGTTGAGCGCAGGTACCTACACATGCAGAATATTTATGAAGAGTTATGGTTAGGAATTTCATCATATTATTGAATGTATATTATTTATAACAAACCCCCAGAGGAGTTTACAATAAAGGAGGCCACGGGGAGCTGTGCAGCTGTGCAGACAGGCTTTTCCCATCACAGGCAAACTGCTGGCCAAGACCACAACCTCGTGGGCCATCTCCCAGCCACCCCAAAATGATTTTGCCCCGAGCTTCTGCCAGGCCATGCATTGATGCCTTACTGCATTAATTTGGCCATTTCTTTGCTCTGGTGGCAGTCCTTTCCTTGTGGAGGTCTGTTAGCATTCCTGTATTTGGATTATCTCCTTATTCCAAAGGAAAGGATAGTCTGTGCACTCTGCTAATGGAGCGTGACAGCGTGTGTATCTTCATTTGAAATCATTGATACGGTTATTATTCTGGGTCAGGCTGTACAAGAAAGCAGAATAACACTTTGGGGAATAGTCAGTATGTTTCTGCTGTGGAGAAACATTACATCCAGCTGTTTTTTTTTTGTTGTTGTTAATTTAGAGGCATGTTTTAGTTCTAAAATATATGCAGGAATCTTCTGCTTAGGCATGTGTGTGTCTGGGCTCAGGTGATGTTTGGCCTGGGCTTGTACCACATGATGGCTGCAGAGCCCTGGCAACCCCATTGCACAAATGAGGTCTCTCCCCTTTGCTGGCACCACACTTCCCTCCTCTCCATCCCCATCCTCCTCTCACTGGGAGCAGCCCTGGCCCTGAGATATGTCGATCAACATGTTTGTGAAGACTTGTTTTGTCATTTAGCTAAAGCACCGCCAAACCCCAAACAAATCTCCCAACCCCCCCCACCCCCGGTTCCCACAGCCTCTGGAAGGATTTAGGGGTATGGGGCTGAAGCAGGAGCATCCTCTGGATGCTGAGGTGTTTAGGTTTGAGGGTTTGGCCCAGGAGTCTTTTGTCCCCCAGCCAAGGCAGATGGCTGGCTGCCGGCAAGCAGCACTGTCTCACTGTGTCATCCTTCCAACACCCTAACCACAACCAAACAGCTCGGATCTGCCCATCCCCAAAGTCCCCAAAGGATGAGCCCCAGGGAGGGAGCAGTGAGCCAAGCCAGGTGAATTGGCATCTCACATCCCTCTGCCTGCTGACAAATCCTTCTCTGCTGCCCTCTGCTTTCTGCTCTCTGGCCTCTTCCATTGCCACGGTGACTTTATCAGGGAAGTAAGTCACGGCTGAGATCCTTCCTCGCCTCATGCTTTGCCCACCATTGTTTTGGGCTAAATCAAAGGGTGTTTGGAGCTGGGATTGTTGTGGCTTGAAAAACCACAGGCTTAAAAATTGAAAGATGCAATTCAGCTGTTGGGATATAAATATGCAGAAATTACAGCTCATCCCTAAACTCAATTGAGCACCATATGATCTGCATTCACTGCAGTCAATTTGGAAACATTAAAAGCTATTTTGATGGCTGTTTTTACAGTTACTGATTCGTTAATGTGTGTTTTGCAAATGCCATTGTGATTGGCTCATCTTAATTTGCCAAATGGAAGAGCCCTCCTAACGACGCTCAAAGGAGTGGAGGGCTTCACGTGACTTTGCATTTTAATACAGCGACTGGTGTTGATTTTTTTCCACTCCAGCCTGCACAGGGAGAGAAAGAGGGTTGTGATGAAACACACCTCTGGCCATCGAGCACTTTGATGTGCAGTGTGTCTGAGGGAAAGCACTGCATTGCTGGTGGGGTTGTCTGTCACCCAGAGAAGCGTTTTGGGGGTATGTCAAGTAACTAAGCCACAGTGCATTTCGCAAAGGGAAGAGGCTGTGGGTAGCATCTGCTGGGAAGGAGCTGGGAAGCATCTGCTCAGGAGAAGCAAAAGCAGCATCAGAAAATTTCCCTTGCACTGCAGGCACTGGAGAATGTCCTTAAAGTCTGCAGGAGACCATGAACATCCACCTTGCTTCTGCTACTGGGAAAATAAAGAGAATTTAAAGACCTCCCCACAAATTATCACTATTTGTGCGTGTCCTCTTTGTGATCCCTCATGAGAGGCATGGGAAGAGATGTGCTTCTGTGCACAGCCAGCCTGGGAGCTCAGGTTTGGAGTACTGTCTTATTAGGTATTTAAATTCCATTTCAGCTGAATGCTTCTAATATCGAAAACCTCTCATTCCACTGGAGTGTTAAAAACGCTTCTATTGATTTTAAACTGCTACCAAAATCAAAGTACCAGCCCCTGTTAAGTGTGTGATTTGACTTTTCGAGAGATAAGGAGTTTCCATTCCTCCCTGAAAAGGGAAAATGAAGCTCTGGACTGTGGGATGTCCCTTGGCTCGGTGCTGCCCACCTCTGGGAAAGGAGTTGTGCGATTTCCCTCGCCATCCTAAGGCAGCTGTAGGTATTCTCAAGCACTGTCATCAACCACTCACTGACTTTTTCATTAGCAAATCAATCAGCTCCAACTTAACCTGGAATAGGAGAAGATAAACATTGAACCAGACCAAAGCAGCAGGATTCAGCCTTATTAACTCACAGTGTTTAAGCTGATTTCAAAGAACCAGTGAGTGGAGGTAAGAGATAGATTTGGTTTGTAGGGTTTTGGTTTTTTTTCAATGTAATCACCATCATTTCCCAAGCCTCAGGCTCTGAGCCTCGCATCCCCTCCCTGCTTCTGGGACTTGGGCTCAGTATTTTGTCTACACCGATGACTAGCCTCAAGTTGTGATGAAATCTTTGATTGTCCAAAGTAAGAAATGCTTCCAAATTCTGTTCCTCTGATGTGATTTTCTGCTGTGGGGAAAAAAAAACCCACCCATATGAAAAAGCAAGTGATTACCAGCAGGTTTATTGCCAATAAATTACTCATTTTGTTCCCAGTCTCAAAAATGATGCAGTTGCTGAGACTCACAGAGCCTGAAATTCAACTCTTAGGACGCTGCTACAGGAGGAGGAGGAGGAAGGTTGTGATCCACCACAGGAGGCTCAGAAGGGCAATTATTCAAGTTTCTTGGTGACAATCTCATCTTCACCCAGCTGACCGTGGGAACAAAGAAATCCTCAACAACATCAAGCCCTTCTGTGCACTCCTCCTCCCTCTGTGTGTCAGTTATCACACAGTGATCAGATCAGCTCCGAGGGTGGGTGGCAGGACCTCAGGATTTTCTGGTCTGACTTGAAGGATCCTCAGGTTTATCATGGAGTCCTCTGCTACTGCAGGCACCACATCAAATAGTCTCCTTCTCCACCTGAGAACGTAGTCACCCACTGTCTTGTGCAGAGACAGCTTCTTGGCTTTCCCGACTGGCCACCAAACCTCGCTGCTACAATGGTTTTCAAATCTTGAGGACTTCCTCCAGTTCCCATTGTGTTCTCCCACTTGTCTGTGACTTGAAAAACTTCTTGCCTCTGCCTAATATCTGGCTTTTAAACGTCTGCACAGAGAGCAGCCAGATTTTCTCACGCTTTACTTTGCTGAGATGTTGGCAGATGAAATTCACCAAGTTCCTGTAGTCTATCCTGCACCAAGGGAGCTCGTGTTTTTCTCAAAGATGCCTGATCAAAGTCGTGTACAGCACTTCAGGTGAGGTCCTGTGGGATCCTTGTGTATCTCCTGGGAAGTTTTCATCCCCCATGACCAGGCAGAACTCTTTTTCCTTAATCATGTGGGCTGATGCACTCTTACCATACAGCTCAAGTCTTCATTGTGAGATGCTGAGCACATTTTACACCATTGAATTTCTTGTCCTCATCATTGTTTTAGTCCTCGAGGCCCCCTAGTTACTGATGATTCTCCTTAAACTTGTGCCATCAGCAGATTTCATCAGCAATCCTTCTCCACTTCTTTCTTTTTCTTGTCATGATCATTAACCAAAACACCAATCAATGCTCCTGCTTTCCATGTAGACCTTAAAGGAAATTTATCCACTCCTCCAGTTGTCCCCTGTCCTTGCCCAGTTTCTCACCTCCTTTTGAAATCCCCTCCTTGTCCCACCTCCTCCCTGTGCCCTGCAACCTGCTTTTGCTCAAGTGCAGCTAGATGTAATCTCCTACATTTCCTTTGTCTAAGAAATCCATTATCTTAGCAAAGTCAGGCTCAATTAACCTTTGTTTCACCTTTGCTCCACTTTCAGATCATTTTCCATTTACCTCTGGAACAGTAAAGGTTCCTCCCTTCATCCATTCTTTAAAATAGAGTTAGATTAGTGTGCCTTTAATTACCCCATCACCATTATTTCTCAAGTGTGGGTATTCCATATGCTGCTCCCCAATAAAATGCTGAGTAGTCCTTGGGGCAGGGATCAAACCCTGTAATTCCTCTCTCCCAGATGAGAGCCCAAATCACTAAGATAAACCACTAAGAACCATGCACCCGTGTTTCCTTTGCCCTTCAGCACAATATCTCTCGTGCTTTCTTAAAGCTTTATTGCCATTAATAGGTCGTGAATTAGAGGTAATAACTCCAGGAGCTTCATTAATTTCCTTACTGGGTGAGAATGAAAAAGGTGACCTGGATAAACCCATCGTGTTCTGGATATGCTCGTTAATCCTTGGAGGTTGAACGTCTTTGTTCCTCCTCACAACGCTGCATTTCTTCCCTGCAGCCCAGGTGAAAATGCTTCATAAACCTCTTCAATGGGGCCTTAAAATACACAGAAGTGAGTGTTTTTTTCACCACTGGAAATCTGAGTTGAAATGCAGGATGTAAAACTGAGATGTACTCATTGCAACTTCACCCCCTCAAGGCTTCACTTCCTAACCAACCCCAGGGTGGCTGAGGCATGGGGAAGGAGCACCAAGGCTCAGCTTCATGTAGCCTTGACAGATGCCCAGGGAGGTGACACCAGTCAGATGTCCCAGGCTGCAGCTGGCCTTGGGGCACATCACATCTCCGTTTTGGGTTGTTGCATAGCTTTTAAGAGAAGGTCCTTTTGCATCCCACAAGTTCTGAAAGGTGAGTCCTGGGATGACCACTTCAGTGCTGTGGGAGACCTCCAGGATGCCTTGATGGGAGAAACATAAAAGCCTAGAAGAGCCCCTTGTATTTCTAGAGAGGCATTCAACACTTTCTCCAATGCTTGGTGTGAAGGTTATGAAGGACCAGAGAGGCTGTGGCTGCTTCATCCCTGGAAGTGTTCAAGGACAGGTTGGATGGGGCTCAAAGGAACCTGGGCTAGAGGATGGTGTCCCTGCTCACGGCAGAATGCTGTTGTCACCCTCTCCAGAGCCTGGACAGACAACAGTCCCAGTGATGGGCTACAGCTGAATGATCACTGCTGGACAGGAGGCAGAAAGCCCAGAAATTTCATGTCAGGCCATTCCCAGGGGATTAACAAGCAGAGTCTGCATACTTCTGTGGTTTGGATAAAGCCCTGAAATGCCTCTGTGTGTGTCCCAAAACCAAAACCAAATGCTGAATTTCATGACAAGCTCCAATTGCTGCTTTGATCCTTAGGAAAAAAAAAAAATCCCAAAACTCCAAATAAAAAGATCATTGCTTCACCTTGTGCAACTCTGCTGCAAGTTGCTCCAGGAGCAGATTAACCCCCAGCGGTGTCCTGCTACAGAGACCTTGCTCCTGAAGCTGCAAGTCAACACCTTCAGTAGAGAATTCAATGAAAGTAGGTTAGGTGTGTATTTTAGTACACTGTACCTTGTGTGACAGTTATTTTCAAAAGTAGGATTCAGGTTCACAGAAGTGGAGGTGTACAAAAGTCAGAAGAAAGCTGGAGTTTTCATCCCCAATCCCTCAAAAAAAATATCCCAGTGCAGTGAACAATGCCAGAGGTTACCTCAGTCAGTGACACCCCACAGCAGCCTCCCCTCCTGAACTCCACATCTCAGCGGTGTCTGTCAGTATGAATTTGGGACAGCTTCAGGTGAACCAAACAGGATAGAACATGGAACCCAGGCAAGACTGCACGTGACCCTGAGCATCACATCTGCAATGGCAGTGCTGGGGGACTCTCCATCCCATCCTGGGGCTTGCAGGGGTGCAAACCCTGGGACTTTGCTGCTGTTTTAGTTGTGAATGAGACCCAGGACAGAGCCAAACAGCCACCCTTAGTCCTTCCTCCCTGTGACCAGCATGGTGGCTGCTCTGGGAGGACGATGCTGTGGAGGTAAAAAGTGAAATGGTTTTCTATAGCTCCATAGTATATGCTTAGGTATACTCAGCATATATGTGTGGAACAAGCAACACATTGGGAGCTTCAGCAGGCTGTGCCCAGAAGGAGCAGATTGTGCCCCCCCCACTGAGCTTCTGAGGACACACATGAATAATGACAAAAGGTGTGTCTGACTGCATTTGCAGGGACCTGGTGGGCGGCCTGCTGTGGGGAAGCTTAGAGGCCACAGAAGCTACCAAATCTAAAAGAAAATTACAGCAAAATGCTACATTCCACTTAGCACCGGGGGAGCAGGGTGATGCCTCTCAATTTAACTCAGGAGCATCATCTTTATGTTATGGAGTAGGAATTTGCTGGGACAGCAAAGGGAGCAGGTTTGCTCGGCAGTGTGCCCAGTCCAAGGGCAGCTTCCCACCTCAGAGGCATTTATAGCAGCCTGGCCAGCTTTTTTTCCAGCCTGACAAGATTCAGGAAAAAAACATTTTGAGGTGGTTTGAAGAGCATTGTTAAAATGCTTTTACACATTTGTCATTGGCAGAAGGCTCTACCGGCAATAGGAGGTTTCCAGCACAGGTTTTCTGCTGCCTTGGCAGGAGTTTGGCTCTACTCCACAGTGCTGGAATAAACCCACCATCCCATATCCTTCCTTGCTGGGAACATTTGCAAAGCCTGTACCTCTGTTTGCCTGAATGAGCCCAAAGCCTGGTCCTTGCCTCCTTTATCCTCACTGAGTCTCCTTCTTCATCCCAAGGCAGCTTGAGCCCCCCAGGAGTGCCTTATCCCTTCCATCCCACTCTCCCTCTCCTGGCATTCCTTGGAGCATTTTTCATCCAAACAACACATAAATATTCTTTGTTAAACATTTAAATCTCAATTTAACTTAGTTTCTAATAAAAAAGAATCTCTTTTGTCAGTTCTGGGCTCCCTAGGTCAAGAGGGACAGGGAAGTGCTGGATAGAGGCCAGTGCAGGGCCAACAAGATGATCAGGGGACTGGAGCATCTTCCTGATGAGGAAAGGCTGCGGGACCTGGGGCTGTTCAGTCTGGAAAAGATTGAGGGGGAAGTCATCAATGCTTACAAGTATCTAAAGGGTGTGTGTCAGGAGGATGGGGTGACACTTTGTTCTGTAGTATCCAACATCAGGACAAGGGGTAACGGACGTAAGCTGGGACACAAAAGGTTCCACTGGCACAGGAGGAGAAACAAGGGGTAGTGGGATGAAGCTGGAACACAAAAAGTTCCTTCTAAACATAAGGAAAAACTATTTCACTGTTGAGGTGAGGGAGCCCTGGCCCAGGCTGCCCAGGGAGGGTGTGGAGGCTCCTTCTTGGGAGATTTCCAACCCCACCTGGACACATTCCTGTGCCCCCTGAGCCAGGGGAACCTGCTTTAGCAGGGGCTGGGGCTGGAGAAGCTCTGTAGGGCTTTTACAACACCCACCATTCTGTGATTCAGAAGTTCTAGTTTTCTGCCTGTATTTTTTTCCCAGGCATCTTCCCTCTCCCTGTGCGCTGCTCTCCTGGCCAGGGGCATCTCACGGCTCCTTCATGCCACAGGTGCCCTCTGAATGTGCTGCAATTATGCTTTAACGACTCCTCGTTAAATTTTGTGGCTATTAAAAGTACCTACAAAAAAGAAAAAGCATTAAAGTACATTCATAAAATGGCAAATCTATCGTTTATTGACTCACCTGCTGCAGGGCAGGAGCTGCTCTGATGGTGATGTTGCAGGAGAGGGACCCAAAAACAAGCAATGCACCCCTTGTATGGACTCCGCTGGTCCTTGTCTCCTTCCCTGCACATCCCTTCCTGGACAGCTCAGCACTGTCGAGAAAGCCACAGCTTGGGCCAGATTAAGTGCTTTGCTAAGTACCCTGAAACCACACCGTACAAATCCCTCTGGAGTGTAGAATATTTATGTTTTATGAGTTCATCATAAAGCTGATGCGCTGAGGATACCTAACTCATGAATAATTTGGCGGCGGACACAAAATACACAACGGGCTGCAAGGGAAGGGAATGACACAGAACTGGAAATGCATTTTCCTTCTCCATCTCTTGTTTCAGCAGATGGTTCTTTTAAAGGAGGGATTCAGGGCAGAGCACTCAAATACATGTTTTGTGCACATTAGGTGTAGTTTATAAGGAGCCTCAGTTCAAAGGCTGACAAAAATCTACTGAGGGCCCAAGGAGTAATACAGGTCAAACTCACCTAGTTCTGCAAGGTGCTTCCTAGGACAAAGGGAAACAGCCTCAAGTTGCCCCAGGGGAGGTTGAGATTGGAGCTGAGGCAGAACTGTTTCCCTGAGAGGGTTGTCAGCCCATGTGCCAGGCTGCCCAGGGAGCTGGGGGAGTCCCAGAGCAATGATGGTAATGTGTACTGAGGACTTCTGGGTACCAAGGAGCTGTGATGGCTTTGGGGATGCAGCAGCCAGGTTACCATAGTGCTGACCCCCACAGCAGGCGGGAGGGCAGGTCTATGAGCCCCATTAAGCACACACAAATCTGACTACCAGCAAGTGCTGAGCACAGGCTTCTCTGATGTTACACTCCTAAATGATAGGGTGCCAAAAGAAAGATGATAGCAGGTTGTTTTGTGAAGTGGATGAAGAGGATGCTCCTGTTGATAGAGGCTGTGTACATACACATAAATATGGATGTGTAGTGTGCCTTACAGGCGCTTTTCCCTTCTCTCGCCAGCTCAGCTGCAGGCACAGCGTGGTGGCAGGACCAGCCCCTGGAGCCAGGGGACACCATCCCCCTCCCCCAGCCCAGCCCATGCTGATCCCTCTGCTCTGCTTCACCAGCCCAGCCTGAGCTCTGCTGTCAAGGATTATCACACCAGGCTGGGATATATTTTTCTTGGCTTATTCTGCTTATAAATGTATTACTTGGGCTGGAAACATTCATATCTTCTTCCTCAGCACCTCACCCAAACGAGAGCTGATTCAGTCCCAGGCTATGTGCCGGGGTGGGTACAACCCAAATACTCTTTGGGAACACAAATCTGCAGACAAACACACACGCATGTCTAAATATACCCACAGCCTTCCTCACGGCTTTCCTCCTTCTCAGACACCCTCCCCAAGAACTGGTCAGGATAATAAGACACATTTATTAAATATCAGCATGCAGGAGTAGCTCCTGACTAGAAAAAAAAAACAAACCCACCAACTATTGTTTCAGCCACAGGTGGGGGCTGTGAAGGCAAAGGACAGAAAGCAGCTTTGGAAGCTGTGGGTGAGTTACCAACACATTGTGTTGTCCTCCTGCCACGCACACTGGCAGCTCCTCCTTGTAGATCTTCATGCCCTAGGCACGGGCAGCAAGTCCTGCTTGTTTCTGAGGTCCCCAGCTCTTCCTCCTCCCTTGTTGTCCCCTGTGGATTTGCACTAGAGCACACAAGTCAGATCAAACTCTGCCAGCTGAAAGGTGTTTTACCCCACTTTATTTTCCCAAATGTGCTTAAATTTTTGCCCTTTTTTTCCCCCTCCTTCCCTGTTCTTAGAGGACAGACGTGCTGCTGGGGAAAGCTTAGACACGTGGGAGCCTGGAGCTGGAGGGTTACATGGAGCTCACGTTGGGAGGACTAAACCCATACCCAGCATTTCATGTTTCCAGCCTTCCCCGGCCCTCCAGAGCAGCAACTTTCACGGCAGCCAGCAATCCCACGTGGTAGACATTTGATTGAAGAAGCTATTTGGTGGTGAACTGCATCCACGTGGTTTCCTCACAGCATTTTTGTGGCAGGCAAAGCAAAAGGAAAGGAGACATTTTTAGAACCAGGGAGCACAAAAGGGATCGGGTTTTTGTCAGACTTTTGTTTTGTAAATGCAATGCTACTGTCGCCACTTTGCTTCTGGAGATGCAATGAGACCTGGCCGGGAGCCTGAAGATTTCTATTCCATGTTAATGGACTGTTCCAAGAAAAAGTGGCCAAGAAGGAGCTTCCTGAACAAACTCATGGGAGAATTTCACACCAAGTGCTTTGGGAAGCAGTCGGCTGCAGCTCGGAGCTGCGCTGCCCGTCGCGGTACAACCTCTGCAATGAGACACCGTGACTGACTGCCCCGAATACCACAGGGCTGAGCCAGCTGCTGCCCAGGAGAAACACAACAACAGGATTCTTTCCCAGCTATGAGAATGAGAGCAGCATGGCCTTTTCAAAAGATTCAGGGTCTCCCCTGCAACCTCTCCAAACCCCTGAAGTCCGAAAGATGCTGAACTGGGAGCTGGATAAACACTGTGGCTGACTCCAGGCAGGTTCCCAGGTCTCACGGGATGGTGTAGCTCTTTGGGATGACACTGGGGAATGCTGCTTATTTTTATGTGCTGTTTTGAGTTGTATTTAAAGCACTCACCCATAGCTCCAGGCACTTTCACCATAATTTAAAGTGTGCATTAACATCAGGGAGGTTCTCTGTGTCCACGTGGGAGAAGTTGTTCCTGGGCTGTGGGAGGACTGTCAGATGCAGGGGGGCATTGCCCCTGGTACCTGAAGAGCCATGCAATCATCCATCTTCCTGGTTAGGCATTTAGTTTTTGTTATTTATTGTTAATCATAGCGTTCAGTGGGTTTATTCTGAACTGTAGCCACTCCAAACGCTTTCACACACCATCATACCTTGATGACAGATGCACTGGGCATAGCAGAAAGGAGCCACATCTCTGCCCCTTGCTACTGTGCTCTGGCAAATACCACCAGCAACGATGGGTTTGAGTGATGTGGTTCCATGGCATCGTCCCCTGTACCACAGGAGCATCCTTGTCCTCTTAGTGCTCCTGGGAGACATCTCTTCCATTCTGCACCTTGAATACCGTGCTCAGTTTTGGGCCTCTCATTACAAAAGGGACATTGTGATACTGGAATGTGTCCAAAGAAGAGCAACAAGGGAAGGGGCTGGAGCACAAGTGTGATGGGGAGGGGCTGAGGGAATAAGGGTGTTCAGGCTGGAGAAGAGGAGGCTGAGGGGAGACAGAAGCCCTCTCTGACACTCCCTGACAGAAGGCTGCAGGGAGCTGGGGATTGGCCTCTTCTCTCAAGCAACGATTGACAGGACAACAAGAGTTGCACCACAGGAGGTTTAGACTGAACATCAGGAACAATTTCTTCCCTGAAAGGGTCGTCAAGCCTTGACTCAGGCTGCCCAGGGAGGTGCTGAAGTCCCCATTCCCAGAGAGATTCCAAAGCCACGGAGCTGTGGCACTGAGGGATAGGGATGAAAAAAAAAAGGTAGCAATGTTTACCAGCTGGCAGGTGAGGATGAAATTCTTGTCAGGACACAGAAAAAGGAAGAAGCTGAGGTGTGTGTGCCATCTTCGGTCGGGTGCTCACAGTCACGAGCACTCCCTGCCTGTTCACATTCCTGCTATGGCTCTGGAAACTGGGTTTGTAAACCATCTGGCCTTAGAAAGAGAAGAAATAGCACTGGAGTATCTGTCCCACTCACATTTTTCCTTCCTGGCTCACGTAACCATGGCAAAGCAGCCTACATTAGCCTTCTGAGATGGCATCATTCCTGCCAGCCCCCTTCCATCTTCCCATTAAACGACTCGACGCAGAGCTGTGTAAGTCTCCACATGTCTCTGAGTCTCACCTTAGCACTGGTGCTGGGAAAGCATCAGGATTTTGTGCCCAGGTAGAGAAGGGAACAAGTTTTGCTCCTGTGTGTGAATGATACCTGCTCCCCGCCTTCCTTGGAGCCTGGCGTGCCCCTCATTGACAGGAGGCTGGAGGTAGCAGGGGAAACCCACGCAGGCAGCTGTCACAGAAGGAGCTTACTACAAAAGCAACATATGCTGCACTGAATTATGAGACCTTCAAATCACTACAAGGAGTGCTTAAAATACTCTGGAATTTAATTACAAGACTGCATATGCTTTAAATGCATGAATGTATAACGCAGGCTTGGGCTGTGACAAGGGAAACTCCCCTGCAACATATACTTGAAGGGGCTGGAAGGGAAAATCCCTGCGTGGTGCAGTTGGGCCAGTAAGTTGGGATGCACAGAGCTGTGTTGCCTCGTTGTTAGCAGCTGGGATGCCACCATGGATGGGTGACATCCTCCTGTGCTCTGTGTCCAGGACAGCTGAGCCAAACAAAGGTGTGTTTATACTGAGGGTGTGTGCACAAATCTAAATGATCAAACGCATTTTAACAGCTACTGAAGGTGTTTGGGTTGGACCCTTCAAAAAATGCTTCACTCTTGAAAAAGCTTGCATGTACCTGAACGACTCACCCCTTCTCTATGTCATCTGTCCTGATCTCACGTACTGTTGTCAGACAGATGACAAAGGTTCATGCCTGACTGAAATACATCATTGATACCTTCCACCAAGTTAAATGCTCTGTGTGTTGTGCCTACAAAAATGAAGATGCACTTAACATAGCAACGTGCTTATTAGTTTAATGTCAGGAAGAGAAAACTTGGGAATGAGAATTAAAACATGGAATGTCCCTGAGGAAAGAGCCCCGTGCCCAGGATACCCATGAGGGCTACTCACCCTCTGAGGTTTCCTGGCAGGCATCCCATGGGCAGATTAGCATTGCAGTGGGTAACGTGACACAAAGTAAGGAACTTGGATGGATATCACACTGATTTGTAGCAGATTGTTGCTGTTTTTCTACTTTAATTAACATAGACAATTCAAATGAGAAAAGAGAGTGTGTGTATTTTCTAAGCAAAGAGCTAACTGCTTGATAAAGTGCTTGATAAGATCTGGCAGCAGGGATGCAGGATTGGACTGGAAAACTAATCACACAATCATTATGGTTGGAAAAGACCTTTCAGATCGAGTCCAACCCCTCACCTCACACTGCCAAGCCCATCACTGAACTAAACCATATCGCTCAGCACTTCATCTATGTGTCCTTTGAATATCTCTAGGGATGATCACCACAAGCCAGAGCAACCCCCTCATTTGCAAGGGACAGGGACAGTGCAATATTCCTGCCCATAAACACACAGAAGCGCCATGGCAAGCCTGTGCAGCAGACCTAGGGTTTTTCAGAATATAGAAAAAAAAGCCAGAGCCACCATTCCCAGTTTTGACAGAGAGACATTGGCTGGTCTTTTCCAGCCTTCCATCAGTCAGCACTCCCACCGCACAGAAACGTGGCTCAGATGGCACCGCGCACGCACCCAAGGGCTGGAAGGGATTGTTTAACACAAAGTTGTCAACAAAGGCACTCAGATGACAGCCAGGTCAGGAGTGACGTTTGCAGTGTAAACAGAGAGGCAGAGAGCAGCCACGTTGTGCCAGGTAACCCCAGCAGTGACTCATGACTTGCAGCTACGTCACTCTAGGGACCTCGCAGCAGGAAACGTTTGCCGGAAAGAGCAGCGACAGCCATTGTATTTGGCTCAAGCCAGGACTACAGCTGGAAGGGCTGGCCAGGGTTTTGATCACTTGATCCAGTTTCCAAAGCTCTCAGGCTTGTTTTTTTGCTGTCAGTAAGTTTAGGGAAGAGCTGAGCACGACTCTCTGTGTCTTGTCAGCACCACGAGCATCAAATGCAAACCCTTCGCCTATGGTTTCCCAGTCTGAGCTCAGCAGCACAGAGCTCAGCAGCACTGTGTGCCCAAGAAAACACTGTGGGCAATCAGACTTGGGCTGGCACAAACACTGACCTGGCAAAACACTGACCTGGCAAAGGACAGAGCTAAAATGGAAACTTGAGACTGTGTCCCTACACCTTGCCCACAGTTCTCAGGTGCTAACCAATGCCAGCTTCAACAGCCCCAGTGCCCATCAGGGTTTGGTAGCACTCAAAGATCAGCTGTGGATACCAAAAGAAGGAGACAGGGCTGGTAAAACCCGTAGCATCATCCTGTCCCACACTTCTGGGCACTGGTGCCAGAAGTCCAGAGGTGCTCCTGAAGCAGAGGGCTCTTGCTGGGGAGGAGACACTCAGCTTTAATTAAATACAGCAATATCATCAACCCACTGGAGTTCATCAAATTAGTGTTGCAAATGAAAAAGGCATTGGCCTCGTTTTCATAAGGCAGTTTCAGGAGGGAAAACAGCATTCTGTTCTGAAGATGATGTTTGCCTTTTTGATGAAACAACCTCTTCTCGTCCCTCTGGAGCTTTGGCTCTGTTCAGCTCTCACCCAAATATTTGCTTTGTCTCTCCTCCTCGTTTTGAGGGTACCTCCAGTGAAGCTGTGTGACGTGACAGGGGATTGCCCCAGGAAAAGAGGGAGAAAGAGGGGACTTTACCACTTTGGGAGGAGCAGATGCTCATATCCCTCTTGTAGCACATAAATCATTTCTGTAGTTCAAAATAAAGCAGCATCTGTGCTTGCTGGACTGCTGCCATTGATTTTCTTATCTTTCTTGTTTGCTGAAGGGTGACTCAGTGCAAAGCTAACAGGGTGCCCACAGGAGCACTGCTGGGAATGTGCTGATGTCACCAACTGCATGGAAGCTGAAGGGCTGGAGGGCTGGGAGGGGGATTCCCACCTGCTGGAGAGGAAGGAAGAGGAGGGATAGGGCTCCCTCTGCTAGCATCCTGGCTCTGAGCCCAGGCCACTTTCCTTGCTTATGTTGCACTTGAGAGAGAGTGTCTTAAATAAATAGAAGGGCTGACATCCCAGTCCTGCTGGCACAGGGGGAATATCCCTCTCTCTAGTGCTTGTGGCATCTCAGTGTCGACTGAGATTTACACACAGTGGCTCCGAGCAGATGCTTTTCCATTTTTGGCATTGCAGGGGCATCACTGAAACCTGCAACTGAGCTTTAAAAGATGCACAGATTAGGTGCTGAGGGACATGGGATAGTGATGGGTTTGGCAAGGTGAGGTGAGTGCTTGGACTTGGAGCCAACGGATGAACCTGCCTCAGTCGATGATTCCTGGAGATGGCACTTGAGATGCACACTCTGCCTCAGGAAGAGATGGGCAGTGCAGGAGGGCTCTCATCAACCTGGACAGCCCCACACCGCTGGGGCAGAGAGGGCACTTGGCCTTAATCCCAGAGATGAAGCAATCCCATATCTTTGCAAACACTTTGGTTGGGGTTTCACAATAAGCAAAGCCGATTTCTCCACCTACAGCCCTGCTGAGCATGATGAGTGCACTCATTGCAGCCCCACCATCTCCAAATGGCTGCTACAGCCCCGTGCAGACCCCTCACATCTGCTTGGATTTCTTCACTGATAGGACTTCACACGAGAAAAACTCCCCCCACTTTTCCTGTAATTCCAGTGTTAATTGATGCCACGAGGCTGCTTGATCGGGAGCTGGTGCTCTGTTGCTCAAAAGCTCTGGCAGAGGACAGAGGAATCTGGTGTTGCCCTTTGACTGCCTGTGCCTGTGTTGGTCAGAGAGCTGCCATCCCCATAAGATGCAGTTGCTCTCCATGGCAGCCAGGAATTCTTATCCTCAAAATGAACACAACCAGTAAATCCTCCATCGAGGAAATAAGGAATTCTCCAGGCCTGATTCACTGCAGCTTTCCAACTGCCAGGGATGTGAGCCGGCTTGCCTGGTGCAACCACAAGCCCCAGGTGTGGTTAAACTGGCACTGGGGAAAGGATGCCAGTGTGGCAAATGCCACCTCCCTGCTCACCCAGGCCCAGGGGACTGGCTGTGCTCTCTGGTACATTAGCTTGAACCTTCAGTGGCTGCAAAATCTTGCCCTTTCCCAGCTGCCATCCTTTCTGTAAAAGCAGCTGAGAGTGCATCCAGCTTTCCCGGAGCATCACAGGTTTGCACAACAACCTTCTGGCCCAGGCTTTGCTCCCCATGTACTCCCTGCTAAAAAGAACTGCTCCCTAATACTGGGAGTCAGCCCACTTGGGTTTAGAGTTCCTCTTGTTATTGACTGGTGATTAAACACAGCATTGCTTGACAAAGCCCCATCTGTGCTCCAACACAACCTGCCCTACCGCAGCCTCCACCTAAGGGCAAAAAGCCACTTGCTTTTGTTCATCTGGCTCATCAGGGCCAAGCCCCTTGGGCTGAAGACTCTTTGATCATCATCTTGAAGCTTTTTGGGGTTGAAGCATGGTTCTTTGTGGTGCTTCTGTCATTTCAAACCAACACTGTTGGGTTGAACCCGCCAGGCGGTGGGAAGGCAGCAGGGCTAGGGGAAGGAGCTCTGGGCAGTGGGGTTTCTTACCAGCAGCACCCAGGGGTGCAGCAGGGAGGCTGTTGAGGTACCCACCACATTTACCAGCCAAATCCCAGGCTCCCAGGAGGCACCAGAGATCTTTCAGAGGCTGTGGCAACGGATTCGCCCTCCCAGTGCCCTTGTGAGCCTGGGAGTTACTATGAGCCTCAGATAAGGGAAGAGGCATGGAGACATGAACTGGCTTGCCCCTGCCCTACGTCAGGACTACCAGGAACAGAGTAAATTCCTTTTGTACTTGGACCAGAAGATTCCAGAAACCTTGGAATTAACCTGATTTAGTGTCTAAAATTAGCTCTTAATTACTGTCATCGCCCCCTCTGTCACGCTCCTTTCGGTAGGAGAAAATATTACCAGCCCAACCCTCCTCATTCCCATGAAACCTACACCCAAAGCTGGATTGCACATCCCCTTCCTTTTGGAGAAGATTTACCATCCATCCCCTGCTGATTTTCACAGGGCTGAGGCTGCAGAGCAGTGCTGTGCCTCTGGCCCCAAGCACCCGAGCGGGGATGCTGACCCCACACAGGCACCCCGTTCCCACCAGGAATGTCCCCTCCAACCCCCACGCAGTGGCATGAACAAGCTTGGCTGCTGGATAATCCTCTCTCCCCACTATTATTTATTAAGCAAGAGGTCAGAAGAGATTCCAGAGCCAGATGTCCTCCCCAGACCTGTGAAAACTATGGGCTGCTCCAGTTAATTTGGAGAATACAGCGGGAGAAAAAAAAAAAACCTGTGTGAGCATTGAAGTTACCAGACCTGGCTGCTGCATGTGTCTTTCTTTATGAGAGGTTGTTATATACTTATCATTAATTGTTGGCTCATGGCAGAAAAGGTTGGACTTGCATGGACAAGTCAGAGGGAGGGAAGAAGACCTGGGATGGGAAGCAGATATGTGGGAGGACTCAGCATTCTTTTCCCACGTTGAAGAGCAGCAAGACATGTAAATTCAGCTCTGGAATTTTGGTCCTTACCTTTTATGGTGAAAAAAAAATTGAGGCTTTCCTTTGACTTTGCAAATACATGTTCCACCTGTGTGTTAATACCCGGGGCCGGCGTGTGCAGCCGCTCACCTGGATGTGCTGAGCACAGGCTTATGCAAAAGGGAAAGCAGAGCTCCAGGCTCCTAAAGGCTCCCAGGCACGGGCTGAGGTAATGGTTTTATCTGAGGACAGGATTTGGTTCTTACTGCTTCATACTAAGCTAAGTAATTAATTTTTAATGTATCCAATGGAAGGAGGGAGAGTTTTGGTGTGATTTACGCTGGCTCCTGCCACTGCTGCTGCCTGCCTGCTCCTGAGCCTGGAGAGGCAAGGAGGAGACTTGCAGCAATGCCCGAGCTCCACACCAAGCTTTGCTCTTCCAGCAACTATCTGTCACTGCCTCTGCTCCAGCACACAGCCCAGAGAAATGCAGCAAACCCAGTGAGTGACATGTCCCCGAGACGTAGAAAGCCCAGGATTCCTGGACGTGCTCCTTTGCAGGGTTTGGAGGTGAAAGGATGGAGCAGCAACATCCTGCAGTTCCCTCTAACTCTCCTTTTGACACACACACCATCACACAGAACTGCAGATAAAGAGAAACCCTTGCTTTCTGTAACCCTCCTATAAAACTTGTCTTATTTAGTAAACAGCAGTGTAGGAAGGAGAGATTTAAACCTTTGAATCATTCATGCAAAAAGCCCCAGCTATAAAACCAAGCACAGAACGCGTTAGAAGACCAGTTAGTCTTTTCTGAGTCATTTAATTACAGCAACTAACTTTCCCTGTCTATGGAAATCTCAGGGTGGAAAGTGTGTGAGACCTGCTGCAACCAACACTTGCTTAATTAGCCTCGTATTTGCCTCTCTCTGCAGGGAGTCACATCGTGTGCGACTTGCAGGCGCTCAGCTCCCTGTGGAAACCTCAGCTGTGGGATCCTCAGCTCACAGCCCACCACCACACATCCTGCTATGCTGGTACCCTCTGAGCTCCAGGTGCTGGAAACACCCCAGATCTCATCCTTCTGTGCACCACTGCAGCACCTCGAAGCAAGCAAAGAAATGGAGCAAAACTCTGCATTTCGTCTTCCTGGCTGCAGGCAGCGTGGGTGAAAATCGAGGCCAGGGTCACCATGACCCAGAAATGTTCTGTTTGACCCAGGGGTTTGGTTTAAATCTCATTTTTTTTTGTATGTGTGTCTGCAGCCTCACTCAAACAGCCCTGGAGAATCAGAGAACTACAGAGTGAGGCTCCTCCTGAAGCAGCAGTCCCTCAGTGCCAACAGCTGTGGCCACGCAAGAGCTGCTTCAAAAACTGTAGTTAATTAGAAGATTAGGGGCAAGAACTTACACTAGCAGCTCTTGATTTGCCAGTGATTGGCCAGGAGGAAGTTTATTAAGGTTAAACGTTTGCTGTTCTTGTTTTGGGCCAGAGATTTTAGGTGTCCATTCCCCTTGCATCTCCCACATCCCGCCGTGGCACTGCAAAAATGCTTCTTGCAGTGGATTTCTCCTCTTTTCTACTTGCTTTACAGCAGCACTGAGCTCTGTACATGCAAACCCCATCCCTTGCTGGAGCAAGCCTGAGTGGTTTATCCACATGGGTGCCCATGGCTGTCCTGTTGAACCCTACTGCCTCCCCTCCCTGTGAAATTCCTGAGGTTTTTCTGCCCTGCTGAATCACAGCCTGGCACTAGTCCCCCACAAAGCCAAAGCCACCAAGCTTCACAAGCTTAACAAGAGGCGAGATTCAGAGCAGAACTCGGCCCTGGGACTTTGTGGTGGGAAAGGCCGTGCCTATGGCACAGAAAATAACAATAAAAATCAACACTCAAGAGTATGAAGAGTTTCAAATGGCCCCGAAAAAAAATGCTTGCTATGCTTGTGAGGGTCTGTGCTGCTGCTGCTGCTGCCCCTGGACTCTGCTGTTACTCATTCACATGGGCAAGAATTACAAGTATGTCTGTGGAGCCAGGAAAGCTTTGGTTCACCGAATATTTGAGGCTTGGTGTGGTATGAAGGGGTGGAGAGCAAGGCTCCAGCCGGCAGCAGTTTAAGGAGAGGAGAAACAGTTTTAGCTTCCTTGGGACAATTAAAGCTCCTTGGTGGTACTGCAGCTCTCTCCCTTCCAAAAAAACAATAATTTGCCAAGTTCTTTTTTGCTCTTCAGAAATAATTTAAAGCTGCTTTGCCTCCAGGGAAACCCTGTGAAGTGCAACGTACACAGGAATGGGTAAGGACTTGCAGTACTGACCTAATCCACTTCACTCTGCCCTGGAAGCTGTTCCCAGCGTCTGCCTTTGGCCCCCAGCACCCAGCTGGGTGAGGATTGAGGATTACACAATTTCACTTGCTTTTTTCCACCCCAAAATGGGATTAAAGAGAAAGGATTTCAAAATTCCCTGTGAGATGACACCCATCCTCTTGAAGAGAGTCAAAACGTTCAGGTTTACACATTTCTTATACATTTCCAGAAAAAAATACTTGAGAAGAAAACCTTGGAATTGACTGGCTCATAAAAAAAACCAAACCCCAAAAGGCTAATCCACACCAGTGCAATCACAGAGCTTTGCATCACAAAGTTTCTAACACCAAATCCCACCGAAGCTGAAGCAGCTTCTGCAAAACACGTTGCCTCCAGCCTATCAATATTTCTGATGGAAAACCGTTCTCTCAGAACATTTTTACCCAGCTCTAGGCTAGAATTTAACACCAAATAGTTTCACTGTCTCCCCAGCAACTGGCACCGCTGATCCTCTCTAACGAATTTCCATAATTAACCTCCAGGAACTGGAAATGAAATCTTCTTCTTTTTTTTTTGTCTGCAGGGTATTCGCAAAACAACAGCTAGAAATCATTTCCCTTTCAGCCAAAGCACTATACATTCAATAGGATTTTCTCCACAGAGCCCAATAGATCTTCAGACCAGCCCAGTTCAGGTCAGAGAGCTCAGATCCAGATCAACTTCAGACAACTCTGGATATTTCTTCAAATTCGGATTGGGGAGGCTTTGAATAAAAACCCAAAGAAATCTCCAAACAATTCTCCCTTTTTTTTTCCCTATTGAAACTCAATCCTGCATTGTCATCTAGATTAAGGTTTCTCTACTCTTTGATGTCTATGGATAGAAGATGCTTGTGCTGATTTGTGAGAGGAATGCACAACAGCAGCATCAGGAATTTCGTCAAAATACCAAAGTCAAAGCTACGGGCTCTGAATTCTTGTGGGTTTTTTTGGCTGCTCTCATGAGTCCTTGCTCACTGAAGGCTGTTTCCAAACCAACCTAGAGCAGGAAACGTCCTTGAGCTGCACGTGATTTCACGGATGGCAGGACACCCCCGACATGCAATTTGTTCTTCCTGCGAGCGCTAACAAATCATACATAATGTAACAGCCGAGCGGCCGACGTCGGATTTGCATGAGATCCCTTTACTGCGTTTATCCAGGAGTTTTCTTTTTCCTGGGTTTAGATGTATTTACCCAAGAGGAATAAGTTCTGCTTCAGGGAAGGTTTGATTTGAGGAAATTCCCCAGCTGGTGGGATGAGAAGGTTAAGCGACTGTAAGCCACGGAGGGAGAGGATCTGAACCCCGACCCTTCCCCCTTGCAAGAAATGGCCCCAGACAAGGTTTCTCTGGGTTCTAATAGATACATTTTCCTAATCTCAAAACATCAAACTTTTCCAGAGTCAGAATTAAGACATTTGTATAAATAACCCACACAATTTTCGTGGCTTCTGCTTCTTCAGCTGGGCGGCGTGTTGGGAAGGCAGCAAACATGGGAAAAGGGTGGTCAGCTGGAGACTCCACCTGTATTCCTGGAGAAGCCATTTAATCACCTTTATTACCCCTCTGTCAACGGGAGAGAGCAACAAACCCACCATCCCAGTGGTGCTCTGTGAGCAGATGCCTTAAAACCACCCCTGAGGACAGGGCTCAGGGGCAGATGTGGTGCAGAGCACCAGGCTCGGGCCAGGTACGGGCTTCCCGCTCGCATGTGGGTAATTACATCACTGTCAGCACTTCAAAGTGCTTCATTCTCTGTCCTAATAGCCTCCCTAAATTAGGAAGGGATTTAAAAGCCATCTTAGTAGAGCTGCTTATACCTCTGTTGAAGCATTGCCCTCAGCTCCTGAAACTCAGACCAGCTGAGCTTTACTCCCCAGCCAAGCCTTAGCACTCAGACAAGTGAGGGAAGAGTCGCTGATGCCTTGAACTAATTTGACCAATGTAAGTAATTCTTCCCCTATCCTGCAGTTCTGCCCAGATTTCTAAATGACAAAACGCAGGTTATGAGAGTGTCAAGCTTCATTTTAGTTTCAGTTCACAGGTAAATTAGCATGTGTTCTCACAACTGCCACTGCTCCTGCACTTTGTTACGAAACAGGAGATGCTCATTCTCATCCTACCATCAACCACTTCAAACCCTCACTGGAGCAGAACACAACTCGGGTTTGGTTTTGGCAGCCAAAGCTGCTGTCCCTTGGCAGCAATCTGGGCCACACGTGGCAGTTGAGCTGTTGGAACCCTGGTGGGTTTTTTTTTCCCTAACTGAGAAATGTTTATGCACTACACAAGCAATGCAAGGCAGTGCTTTCTGATTTGAAGTCCTAACCCCTCACTGCCACGCACGAGAGCAGTGAGAGCTCTGTTTCTAACATCTGTGGTGCCCTGTAACATTAAGGATTGGGAAAGAACCGAGACTCAAGCAGGATTAGTGGGTACTTGTGACCTTACTTGCTTCTCCTCTGCCAAAACAGGCCTCCTCAGATCATGTCACGGGCGAAAAATAATGTCTTGTCATCCATTAGGGACTCAAATATGACATTGGTAAGTCCCGCAGAAGAGATAACGAACGCCTGTGTGTTCAGAAGGAGGTTTTGAATAGCATCCCTAAATGAGACAGGGATTACACCCTGGCCCTGGGAGAAGTACAGATGTTTCTGAATAGCTGCTCGTTAAGGTGACAATATGGTTCTGTGGGATGAATAGGTTCTTGACGGGGCGGGGGGGGGGAAGTGGGGAGGGGGGAAATCAAACGTGATGGTGAAATTAATGACCATCACCGCACACTCACGAGGGAGCCCACGGTTCCCACACACAGGAAACACACGTTTCCTAATACACCAGTGTTTGACCTTAAACCTTACTAATGTTCTTTTAATGTACCCGCGCACACGACGTGCAGAAAGGAGAACGGCCTCATGTTTTATGTATCTCTTTAATACTTTCCAGAGACGCTTTGGTGGTTGGGAGAGAGATTCTGATGGCAATTTGAGATGTAAAACACATCAAGCAGTCGTTCTGATACTAAAAGCACTTGTTCTCGGCCGTTTTATTACAGCCATAGAAAGCGTTCAGGCTGATTACTTGTGAGGGGAGGAAAAAAAATGTGTTTTGATATTGCCATAAAATCTTACAGTAGATCAGCAGTCCTTGCCACAGATAACACTAGATTGTATATATATTGTTAATACACACATAATGAGCTCTTGAATGGAAAGCGAGAGGAAAACTGTACAAGTCTGGCAAGTTAAAATGGGGAATTTGAACTAAGCAAAGCAAGTAACTTTGCCTTCTGAATCCAAATCCAGACTGCATGTGAAAAATACTGATGGAAACGTTCACCCCCACTGCATTATCCCCCTCGTTATCAAGATATGGGAAAAGGCATTAAACTTAAGAGTATGACATGAATAATAGCTTTATGGGGATTAACGTATCTGCAACAGCTTCCCCAAGGAATGACAACAAGCAGGCGGTTTCAGAGCAGGCAGGAGTGTCTTGTAGCTTACTGACTGTGACAAGTGACCAAAGGAGTGCAGAGCACCCCAAAAATTTTGGGGTTTAGCTGGGTGACACTGGCAGCCTCTTCACCATAGAAGCAAACAAAGCGTGTCAACACAATGTTGCTGGGAAGGGTGCTGATGGAAGCTCTGTGGTCATGATGAGTAAGTGTTCCGTGTGTGTGTGTGTGTGTGTGTGTGTGTGTTAGTTTCCACATTCCTGACATAGCTGGGATGCAGGCGAATTTTCCATGTGAGCTGTGAGAGGGAGCTGTCTTCCCCACTCCTGGTGCACAGCACCCAATTCCTCCTCTGAGCACCTTCCGTCCTGACCAAGCCAAGGCACTGCCAAGGAACAGGCAGGGTCAGTGTCAGCTGTGGTGCATCTTGCCTCCACCTGTATGAAGGCAGCAGGTGTTCATAGCCAGCTCACATTCAGGGTTAACAAAGAGCTCTTTCAACCCTGTCTTCCTCTCCCCTTAGATTCCACAGATATGCCTCAGTTGGTGCACTGCACTGGCAGACAATACAGAGTCAGAGCTGAACTCCCAGAGCTCTGTCCCACCTGCGAGGCTGACACGTGTTTCAGTGTGGCATAGAGAGAAATGAAGGAATGGGATTTTCTGCACTCTGGAGAAGACACAAGAGCATTTATGTAACTGTATGACCTGTGTGACTCGATCTAGGCAGACCTGCTTGAGCAGGGGGTGGGGGTTTAGATGATCTTTAGAGGTCCTTTCCAACCCTTACCATCCTGTGATATTTCTCCAGACTGATCTTCTGTTCAAATACACACAGCTGAATGAAAGGCAGAACCCAACTTGCTGTGGGCATTTCCTCGCTGCTTATTCGCTGTTCTCCCATTCCATCACGCATCCAAAGAGCTGGAGCCACGTTGGTGGTCGGCAGGGATGGATGGAGGCTGCAAAACAGCCGAGATGAGCTTTCCATTTAAAGAATGCCCAAAGAGACAGAAGGCTGTCTGCTCCAGCTTTCCATGAAACCATAATGCACACTCTGCAGTTTTTCACGTTTTGCTCATGATTTCCAAGGAGAAACCAAGGCTCAAATTGTTTGGAAAATTCATGAGAGCTGAGTAATCTGAGCAGCTGAAGATGTGACGCAGCGGAACAAAACGTTAGCCCTGAAGTTGGAAATGCTGTGCTTGGGATTCTCTTGCCTGCATCACTGGAGTACCTCCCCATGGTTAAACACACACCAAGATATGGGTGCTTTCAGTTCCAGGGTGTTTTCATCTCAGAGCTGACACGGAGTTAGTTTGTCAGCTGGGTGACTCACTGAAGAGATGAGGCTAGGACCTCACCTCCACGAAGGCCACCCCCATCTTTGGCTGGCTGGTGATGTCGGAGCAAGGAGGGGTGTGGACCTGTATGGGAGAGGAGAGAAGCACTTGACAGAGTTCCAGCAGCGTTCCGTTGCACAGGGGCTGCCCAGATGGGCTGCGGAGGCTCCTTCTCTGGAGACATTCAAACCAACCTGGATGAGTTCCTGTGTAACCTACTCCAGGTCGGGGGGAGTTGCACTGGATGAGCTTTTGAGGTTCTGTGATTCTGTGTTTCTGTGAGAAGCGTGCTATGGCCCACTCACAAACTGTCCCTCACTCAGGGTTGTCACCTCAGGACAGATTTACCCTGTGCTGTCACAGAACCTCTGTTTCAGTCAGCACTCTGTCCCTTGGTGAACAAACATGAGCCCTTCCCCAGCTGGGTTTGATTTTACACAGAGGAAGCTAAAGAAAGGGAGCACGTTAATGGTGGGGATGCTTTCCTGACATCCTGATGTTCCTATCTGACCAGATCTAGGTGGGACCTGCTTCTGCAGAGAGGTTGCACTGGATGATCTCTAAAGGTCCCTTCCAAACCCCATCATTGTGTGATTCTATGATCCCGTCACGCTCCTTGTGACTGTGTTTTGAGTTTAAAAGCCCGTTGGCCACAACCAGCACCAGCACCCAGCAGTGCCACTCTGGAGGGGGAGGACCTGCTTTGGCAGAGGGGTTGCACTGGATGATCTCTAAAGGTCCCTTCCAACCCCCATCATTGTGTGATTCTATGATCCCACCACGCTCCTTGTGACTGTGTTTTGAGTTTAAAAGCCCGTTGGCCACAACCAGCACCAGCACCCAGCAGTGTCACTCTGGAGGGGGGGGTCTCTCTCAGCCCAGCTGGGTGCCCTGGATCAGAGGGAGAGTGTTAAACATTCCTCACAGCATCACCGCGATTGCCAGGGGCACGGATGACATTTAAACAAACACCGCAAAAAAAAAAAAAACACACCCCACGCATTGCTCCCGAGGGCACCGGCCACGCAGCGGGGCTCTCCCTGGCAGCGTGACACGGTGCCGGTGGAGCCAAGGGGTGGGCGGTGGGAACTGAACGGGGATGAATCCCCATCCCCCCCCCCCAACCTTTACTCCCACTCCCACTCCCACGCCGCGCCGCTCCCCTAGGGGGCGCACTCCTCCACCCGCGCTCGGAGGGGGCGTGTCCCGCGCCGGCGGCGGCGGGCGGTGATTGGCGGAGGCGAGGCTATAAATAGGGCGGTGCGGCGGGGGGGACAAAGCAGTGTGCGCGGGAGCGCGGGCGCAGCGCAGCGGGGCCGGCTGCGCGTCCCGGGGCTCTGCCGCTCGCCTGCCTTTTTCACTCACATCGGGGTGGGTTTATTTTTCTCTGGGGTGAAGCCAGGCGCGGCTGGCTGAGCTTTGGTGGGGCGCGGTGTGGTTTTTTCTCTTTCGTTGTTGTTGTTTCGTGGTTGGCCGGCCGAGGGGGATTTAAATCCGACATCAATGAAGGAAAGAAGAGCGAGCCAGAAGTTATCGAGCAAGGCGGTGATGGATCCCAACCAGAACGTGAAGTGCAAGATCGTGGTGGTAGGGGATAGTCAGTGCGGGAAAACAGCTCTGCTTCACGTCTTCGCTAAGGATTGTTTCCCCGAGGTGAGCCGGGAGTGGGACCCGGGAGCTGGGGCTGGGGGCTGGAACTGGGACCGGGGTGGGCAGCAACTGGGACCGGGGTGGGCAGCAGCCGGGAGCGGAGCTGACTGTGCGCTGTCTCCCCGGCAGAGCTACGTCCCCACCGTCTTCGAGAACTACACAGCCAGCTTCGAGATAGACACGCAGCGCATCGAGCTGAGCCTCTGGGATACCTCGGGTAAGCTCTCGGTGAAGAGCCGGGGGATTGGGATCGATGCCCCGACGGCTCCGCAGCCCCTCACCGTCGCGTCGTGGCGGGTGGATGGGTGGAAGGGAAGCTTGCCTTGCCCCCCGGTTGCCAGCGGCAGACGGGAGGCTGCTCCTGCTTTTCTCGGTGCGTTTGTTGTAAAGCCGAGGTGGTTTGTACTTTAGCGATTGTGCTCGGCTCGGCGTGAGGCAAAAAGGGTGTGGACGAACATCCATGGAAGCGGTTTGTCAGCATTGCAGGGGAAGGCAGGCAGGGGTATGTGTCCTCACCTGCCTGAGCAGAAGGAGCTTATCAGAGGAGGGTCCGGGGGGTACCTTTGCATCCCTGCTGCTGTGCAACGCTGCTCTGCCCAGAAGAGCGCAGGGGTGTCTGTGGATGCTAATGGTAAATTACATCAGCTCGCCTTTGAGTTCCTTGTGGCCTCCTTAACGCTGGTTTGGTGGGTTGGTTTTGTTTTTTTTTTTTTTCTTTTAATGAGCAGCTGTACTTTCTCCTGTGTGTTTTTGAGAGTCTTTAAAGCCAGAACAGACCGAGGAGGTCTGTAGGGTCCTCTGAGGATGCAGAGGGAGCTGCTCGTTCTTGCCTACGGCGATCAGTGCTTAAGGTCTTCATTCTTCCAGTTGTAACTTCAGTGTCAGAGACAGTGGTTCATGTGTCTCAGAGGCTGAGGCTCTTGCTGCTTGGCTTAGATGTGCTGTTAGGCTAGGAGCACCTCTGGGTTCTACCATTGTTAACTGACCTGAGCTCCCTGCCAGAGGGGTGAGGACGTGCCCCTGAACTTGCCGCCTCAGTGCCTGAGAAGGAGTGTTGGGCAGCCAGTGAGTCTCTGTTGCTGGGTTTGTACTGGGAGAGGTGGTCAGGGGTGAATGACCCTGTGAACTGTTGACGTAGGTGTGGAGCCAACATCATTCTGCAGAAGTCGTTGGGGGAGGAGTGGGGGGGAAAGCTGGAGGAACTTGTCAGAGTATTATGCAAGCCCTTTCTTTAGGCAAGTTGTGTAGATGGCTTGTTGGTGTTGAATTGGGACCCGACACTTCCATCTAAATATGACTGTAGCCCTTTCCACCAGAAACTAACACGTTAATCCTTTTTAAAGCAAAGGAGTTGGCTTTCCTCTTGCTGTTGAGGAAATGATTCCAAATTCTTGCAACATGATTACTGGGAAAAGGCAGTCTCTGTGCCCACAACCAGTATCAGAATCTGATGGGGATTTTTTTCTTCATCTCCTGCCAAGTTAAGGCTTGCAGACTTCTCGAGTGTGTCTGGTTTGAGCTTTCATCCTGATTACTAAGCTGGCTGTAACGCACTCTGGGGAGTTCAGGGCTTATTAAGAATTAATAGTTGGTGAAGTTATTTTGGAAAACTTTATCTTTAGCTGTTGAAAATACCAGACAGTGGCAGGTTGTTTGACACGGGAAGGATTGGAAGCTGTATGTCAAAGGCTGGAGACACCCACGTAATGAAATATTCTGTAGCACTTCAAAAGACCAAAAGGAGTGGAAGAAATACCTGCCAGCCTTTTGTGTGTGTGAGTGTCATCCTCCTTCTCAGCCTGGCCTGGAACTCGTAGGAAGTTTGGCTGGTTCAGAAGCTGAAGATGGAGCAGCTAATTTGTCTGCAGTCTGAAACTGAAGAGAAGTGTTTGGAAGAGCCAGTGTCTCGGTCTTACAAAGTGCTGCTGAGCGGTGGATGCTCAGCTTGTGGGACTCTCTGTAAACAGCTTTTCTCATCGACTGCAAGATGAAACACTACCCAAACCCATTAAACCAATGCAAAATCACATCCCCAGATAAGAGACATCAGAAGATAAGATAGTGTTTTAGCATTATCTCAAATCCTGGGTAATTTATTTCTTTACAACTCTTTGTCTCAGTCCTCTGCTGAATTGGAATAAGTGTCCTAATAACACTTTTAAAGCAGGACCTGGATCTAATTAACTTAAAAGTATGAATGAAGAGCAGCCACATACTCAGGGAAGATGATGTCCATTGGAGCACTGGGAGGCAATGGCTCGAGTCATTTGAGGTACTTCAGTATCTCTTGGGTGAGGATGCCATTTAGCTGAATTGGATTACAACAGGCTACAGATACTTGAACAGTATTTAGTATACTTCCAAATATTATCCATCTTGGGGCATGCAACTCAGATTAATCCCATACTTTGAGTTAAAGTTTGTGCATCCAGCCCTTGGGAGGGACGGTAGTGCCACTTGGAACATCTTTTTTTTTTTCCCCCCACTGAGAAAAAGGGAACAGCTACAGGCATTGGTTAAAATACCCTTGTGTTAGGGTGACAAAAAGCTCTGGTGGTGTGGCTTTGGTTTACAATCCTTTCTATAACCATAATGTGCTTTTTTAGTGGAAGACTCGAGCACAGAATGCAGCGAGTCACGCAACTGAGGGAGCGTTTTAAAGCTAGCTGTAAACTTCTTGGGCAGCTTTTGTTCCATCTTGGATATGCCCAGAGAAATATGGGACGAAACACTCTTACCGAGTAAGAGTGGAATGGGAAAGATTCATTATTCAAATGTTTTCTGGTACTGTCTAGTTCTGCAAGTCATTATAAGGATTTAAATTAGCCACAGCTTTAAGGAAAGCACTTGCCAACTCGCATTTCAATCGGATTTTGGACTACCAACCCTCCTTTCAAAGCAGGAATGTCTGGTTGCAATCTAACTACACCATAAATTATTCCACTCCGTGGTAACCTAGCATGGCAGTCACGAGCTGTTTGGCAGCCGTGTGCTTATCTTGCTAGGCAGGCTGTAAGAAGTTTCTTCAGGTTAAAGCTTCACCTTGTAGTTTCACAGACTCTGGGTGGTGTCTGTGTCCACTGTAGGTGTGGGGCTGATGTGCATTTAGCAAGTTTTTGGGCTTCTTCCATTTAAAATATCTACCTTTTTTTGCCTATTTATGTCTGTCCCTAGTACGACAGCAGCTGTGGCATAGAAATCACATACCATTAATTTGGTACACATACCTGTCTCTCCCTAAAAAACACATTTTTAGGCTTTTTATTGGTTGGGCTGTGGAAACTCTACTGGCTACTCCAATAAAATAGTTCTCAACAGGGCCAGAAATACTAATGTACTGCTGAGGATTAGCATATAATTAAATCCAGAAGGGTCTTGGAGCTTTAAATTGTTAGCTTTACTGGGATTCGAGTGTGTACAATGTATGCAGTGTCCAGAAAGATCCATCATGTTAATTATGTAGTAGTTTTGTGCTGACATCTTTCTGAACACAGCTGAAGCACACAGGAACTGAAATTACTGTTTCCTCAAGTTCTCTTGTCTTTGCCTTCTAAGTTCCCTTGCAAGCTGGCTGTGTTGAGCCACGGCAGAGTAATAGTAACTGGCCTTTTATAGCTTTTTATTCCCTTTTAAATAGGAAATGGTTAGAGTTGGTAACTGGGAATGCCAAGACACCTACCAGAGCCCTGGTTTCTGACCGAGGTGCAGAAATGCAAGCACTCACTACTGTGAATGCTGTGATATTCATGTTCTCTGATACTTATTACACAGGGTCATCTGCATTTTCTCCAAAACAACCAAGGTGGATTTGGCATCCACAGTGAATCAGCCACTTGGAGCAGCCGCTGCAGTATTTGATGTGTTTTCTCTGTAGCTGATAATTAGTGAGCCCAGGGGTTTTGGGGAGTGAGAATGCTGCTGTTCATCTGTTGTTCTTTCAGTTGACTGGAGTCCAAAAGGCTACAAAGACTAATGCCTGATGGCTGCTTGGTGGTGTGTAAATAGTAAAGCCTTGCCTGTTACTGAGCACTGCTTCCCTGAGGGCCCATGGGCAAGTGGAGGCTGAGCAGCTCCTTGGTGAGCAGGAGCTGCCCAGGTTCAACTCCTGACAACGGGATGTGGGGCTGAACCTCCTTGTTTGGAGCTGGTGGTGGCTTTGGGTCTTGCAGACAGATAGGGCTGCAAGCTCTCTGATTTGGCATCTCAGAGCAGTGCTAAGCCATCAAACAATTAAGTAGGCTTTAGTTTGTAAGCATAGAGTTCTGTTATTCATTAAGATAGCAACATTTAAACCTAAGCTCTGGTTAACTCCTGTACACCAAAGCCAACCATATTGCTGGAGGAGGGTTGTATTTTAGTTATAAGCTGAAATTGTGGTGGCTTGCATGGAACATAAGAACCATCTCCTTTTAAAACCTTAACATTGAGTTTATTTTGGCTTAAATTAAACTGCCAAACAGGTGAAGAAAAAAAGAGTGATTGCAGCTGGAATACACTTCTACCATAAAGTAAGGTGAACTACAGTATTATCAGCAATTCCTTGACAAAACAGTCAGCCGTGCTTGACCAAAATGTTTGATTGTTGTAGGATCACAAATACAAATAGTCTTTCTTTCCCTCCTCCCCCCCACACCCCAAGTACTGCAGCTCTACATTCTCCTTCTGTTTTCTAGGGTTGGCATGGCTTCAAATCTACAGACTTCACTTGGGGAAAAAAAAGAAAAAGAGTTGAGCAGCCTTACTGGGGCTGTGCTCGAGTAAGTCTGTTCAGACTTGAGCCTCATTCCTGACATTCTTGGCTTCTGAGGGTTTCTCTGGGCGAAAGGATGAAATGCCAGATTGAATAGGCTTGCACAGCGAGGGCCCGTAGCCCTTCTTTATTTGCACAGTAATAAAGGTTCAGTTATTGCTGTTGAGCGAGACCAGGAAATTTCCTTTGTTGATACTGCAGCCTGAGTAGCTTAAAATGGGCCCCGTTTGTTCTCTCACACACACTACCCAGAAGAAAGGGAGGTGGCAAATACTCCTCCCAGCTTGCTTTTAAGCAGAAGGGCTGCCTAGGAAAGTACCCTTATTCTAGCTCAGCATCTTTAACATGAGAGAGGTGCAGAAGGAAAACCTAAAAGGAACCCTCAAAACAAAACACAGCTACGGCTGACACAGTAGAAAGGAGTCTCTGGGCTGGAGGTGGTGACTGTATGTATACATAAATACATGCTGATGGACATATATGGTGTGTTGTATCCCTGAAGACTGGTGAGTGAGAAGATAGGTATGTGTCTAGGGAATTAGTTTCTGGGTGAGGCTTTTTTTGAGGCTCCTTTCTAGCCAGCAACCATTTGGCCAGGCATTAATGATCTTCAGTCCTGCCCTTACTTGCTGGAGCTCGGCAGGGAGATGTGGTAGCGAAGGCAGTGGCTCTCACCAGCACACAGGCTGTTTGATGGCTGGGCAGCAGGCCCTGCTTTGCCTAGTTTCGTGCTGCAGAGCAATGTGAGGTGGCTAGTTAACGGCACACTGCTCTGCAATTCAACTGGCCAGGATAAATAGCTTGCCCCTGAGGCTCCAGGATAAATAACTTGGCCCTTGGGCTTTTGGATGGAGGCACAGTGGAGATAGCTGGAGAATAATTAGTGGTAGAAAATGCTTATTGATAGTTGCTGCAAGCAGAGCTGAGCTCCCATGAATAGTTAACTACTGGTCAGCTCAACTCGCTTGGATTTCTCTCTAACATGTCATTTACTGCTGCAGACAGCTAAGTGGGTTTTGTTTCTTTTGAAGAGCGCTTTGACAGCTGCCTCTTTGTCAGATTGACATCACTGATGAAGATGAGCATTCAAATAAAACCAGTCTCCCATCAACAAATTACCTTCTGTGCTACCTAGTTTGGTAATGCTTCGTTCCCCATGTGTTGCTCTTCCTTTCAGAAACAACATTCCTGGGATTCTTGACTCCTTCCTTCCAGTGTTTAGCCGTCCAACTGAAGTCATCTGCCATACATTCTCACACCATGCCCTGCTCTGCTTTGTGCAACAGCCATGAGCTGTCTGTCAGTTAGAAACTTGAGGAATTTCCCTCATCCAGGGAATAGTCTGCTCAGCCTCTGAGACCTTGCAGCCAATTAGTTCTAGATACTTGGAAAACTGGTGATATAATTAGCTGGTAACCCCAAAACTCTCGAAGGCTGTGTTCTCGTTGCACGTGCTTCATGCTGTAGTTCAGGTTCGTGAGAGAAAAGTACAGAACTAAGGCTGCATGGCTCAGAAAACATGCTTTAAGCTGCAAGCATGCATTTTAAAGCCCAAACCCTTAATCTGGTGGGCCACTTGACTGTTGAAGTCCCCTTCTGAATCAGAAATGCATTCTCCTCAATAAGTGAAGCTTCAGCAGAGCCAAGGCCAGAACAAATGGTGTCTGAGTGACTGGAAGTTCCTAGTTCAAAAGGAAGATTCTGCCCCTCACAAACTGTTACCACCAGATAATTAAGAGGCAAAAATGTTTTGTGCCCTAAATATTTCTATTATTGCAAGCACGTGTTGGTTTACAGGCAGGTGAAGCTTTTTCTGATAAATGACTTGTGTGCAACCTGCCTACAGGACTGAGACTCTCCTGCTGGACTACTGCAACAAATGCTTTGATGTCTTGTAAAGATTGCTGATATCTGTCACAGCTTAAGATGACTTTTTGTAGCCTGGACTGTTTGTTTGAAAGTTGAACGTTAGAAGAATCAAAAGTGATGTATTTAGAAATATCCTGGGTTTTCCCTATGAAAGCACAACTAAGAATCTGCTCCGAAGGAGCCTTTTTGGAGGTTAAGGGTTTGTTTTCAAGTTCAATCCCCTGCAGGTTAATGCTGGGACTTAAACTTGGGCTTGACCCAATTTTTCCCTTACCTTGTTATTGGGAGCATCTCAAGTTTTCAGTGGGAGGTGGATCACTGGGGTGCCATCACTCTCAATTACTTGGGAAAGCTTTTGCAGGTGAGAAGCAAAAGGAAAGTGGGGAAATGAGCAGCTGCAATGAGTGGTTTTGGGAACATGGTGCTGTTGGAGGAGCTGTTACAGAGCTTCACTGGAAAGCTTTCTGAATGAGCTTGAATGACTGCAGAAAGTGAAATGTACAAAGTAATAACAGTTGCTGCTTGTTTTTTCCCCTGCAGGGTCTCCTTATTATGACAACGTCCGTCCGCTCTCCTACCCAGACTCTGATGCTGTCCTCATCTGCTTTGACATCAGCCGGCCAGAAACTCTGGACAGCGTGCTAAAAAAGGCAAGTGCTGGAGGAATGCTTGAGTGCTCATCCTGTAAACCTCAGCAGAATGCTGCTGTTCCCTACAGTGGAAGCTCTGGTCTGTTTCTGTTGCTGCAGAGGTGACAGGACTCTGTTCTGCACTTGATGGAGCTTGAGGTCATTTCTTCGGAAAGGGTGACTGTTCATTGAAAACAAAAAACTGGTGAATAGATGCTGAGAGGTGAAGTAAATCCTCATGCCTCAGCCCTTAGACAGCAGTGAATTCTTGAGGGTGGTGTGAGGTGCAGGGCTGGGTGCAGCAAGAAGTTGTCTCTCACGTTAAGTTCATGTAACAGACAGGATTGAGAAACTTTACCATGTTGCAAAGATGGTTATAACGTGCCTGCCAACTATTTTGGACTTTTGCCATGGCTTTACGTAACTTCTCAGCCTGAGGTTAGGTGGAGCCGGTGACAAACGCCTCTGGAAGCCCCCAGAAGACCTAGCAGTGGCATAGAGATGCAATCCTGCAGCAAACCTCAGGACTTCTCACAAGCTCAGTGACCCAGGATTCGATGCCAGACTTTCCCAGAGTTAAAACATTGAATTTTGATAATCAGGCTTTGTTGTCAGCAAAGCCTGGTCCTGGTCCTCTCTTTGGTCACTGGGCATGACTCATCTTTGCAGTGCTGTCTTTTAAGGCTTAATGACCTGAAGTTCCTCTCTTTTTGTGTAGCCAAGGCCAGTGGTTCTTGTGTCACTGGGAATAAAGTGGCATACGGTGCTCTGAATAGCCTACAGAAAATACTTAAGGCCATTCTCTCAGCTACTAACTTGTGCCAACAAGCATCTAGAATGGTCTTGTTTTTCTGTTGATGTTGGTTACTTTACAGAGTTAAGCAGCAGTATGATGTCTTTTTTCTGAATATGCTTTTGAGACCTGAATGACATCCTTCAGTTTTAGGGGCTGTGTGATCTGTTTGGATTCTGCTGCGAAATATTTAGCTTCCTTGTGTTCTCAAAATAACCACGTAGAGGGGGAAGAAACCTGAGGAATAGCACCAGTTCTGTGTGAAGGGCTTATTGCTGGTTCGCACTAGCAGAACCCTGGACAGATTTGTGTAGCTTTGGTGTGAGGATGTAGCTGTGAGCCCATATACAGCAATGTGCTTGCTTTGTGGTCATAGAATCTTAAGAGTTGGAAGGGACTTTGAAAGATCATCTAGTCCAACCCCACCCTGGCAGAGCAGGACCACCTAGAGTAGGTAATGCAAGACCTTCTTCTGTAGTTCCACCTTGAGGAACCACTGAATGTGGTGACAGCAGGTTTCCTTGGTCTGTCTCTGCAAATGGCCGTGGCTGGGTGTTTACAGCTTGTGGGAAGCAACAGCTCTGCAAACCTTTACTCATGTGGGTAAACAATCTCCATTCATTCCCTCTTGATTAGTAAGTCAGTGGAATTACTGAGTGTGTGAGATGATAAGATTTCATCCTTGACCAGCTCCTGCTGGAACTAATGCCTTCAGAAATGAGCCTGAAGGTAGATACAGCTATTATGTAAGAGTACTTCCACATGAAATGCTGTGACTTATTCAACTTCAGCTCCAATCTGTTGCTTCTTTGGCTTCAAACATTCAGCTGCTCGGGTATAATAACCACCACCTACATCTTTTTCCAGTGGAAAGGTGAAATCCAGGAGTTCTGTCCCAACACCAAAATGCTTTTGGTCGGTTGCAAGTCAGATCTGCGCACGGACGTGAGCACGCTGGTGGAGCTCTCCAACCACAGGCAGACACCAGTGTCCTACGACCAGGTATGTGCCAAGGCTGCCTTTGCACTTCCTGGGGATGGAAGAGAAGACACTTTTCTGTCACTGTAGCCATCTTTACAAACAGCTTTTCCCTCTGTTGACGTTGCTGGGGGTGAATTTGAAAGACTCCTATGAGTAAAGACAAAGCCTCCCCACAGACTGGATGCAGCAGGAGGTCAGGCAGCCCCACCACACATACTTTGAGCATCATAGCATTGTTCAACTGATTGTCCACTGATTGATTTACTCAAGTGATTTGACAATAAACTTACTGCTTCTGTGGACCTTCAGAAACCAAACCAGTAGCTGAGATGTGACAGGTTCTGTTTATTTACTGATAAATTGGTAGAATTTAGTGGTCAGACTCCCCCCTCTGGCAGGGGGATTGGACAGGATGGGCTTTCGAGGTCCCTTCCAACCCTTAAGATTGTGACTCGATTTGCATCTCATACACTTGACTTCAGCATCATCACAGGGGTTGCAGATAGTCTTACCCCTTAAAAATCCCGTTTCCTGAAAACACCATCTGTGAAAACGCCTTGTTGGCTTCCTCTGAAGGCTAGGAGCAAATCCAGAAAGCACCTTAATTCTTGAGAGCAGTTCTCTGCTGTTGGAGAAACGAGAAGTTTGGAGCCAGGAAATCAAAGGAACTGAGGTGAAAGGGAAAGGAATTAGGCCATGGGAGAGCAGGAGGTAAAGAACAGGGGAAAACTGAGCTCTTAAGATAAACTTCCCCTTATTACTCACATGTGTCTGTCGTGCATTGCAGCTGAATCACAGTGGTGGTTTGAGATACACCCTGCAGGGTGTAACAGAATGGTACCTCCAGCTCCATGGCTTTGCAGTAGTTCCAGGGATGGGGACTCCCACAGCTCCCTGGGCAGCCTGGCACAGGGGCTGACAACCCTCTCAGAGGGGAAAAACTTCTTTCTCAGCTCCAACCTTGACCATACCTCAGCAAACTCCCTGAATTTCATCTGTACTTGTCCTAAGCAAAAGCTTGGACTGAGCAGTGGTTGTATGTCCTGTGACTGGCAAATCCCCAGTGGTGTGAATCAACCCAGTGCTCCCCTGTGCTAGCTCTAGGGAAAGGTGCTCTGGGATTGAGGTACACAGCTTGTGTCTTAAATTCCCTTCCCTTTTGAAGTCCCTATGGGATCAAAGAGCCCAGTGGGGTTTTCCCCCCGTTCCTCTGAACTTCTGGGAAGATAAAGCCAGTTTGATGGTGCCACCCTACCTCCAGTATTCCATTCCTGCTTCCAGTCAACTACACCTGAGCAAACATTCCTGAGGCTCCAAGGTGTAGGCTGAGCTTGGTCAATAGGAGCTGAGCTGTTTAACCATGAGGAGGGCATGGCCTACAACCCAATACTCCTTTATCAGCCACTCCCACTCACAAGTGATAAGGTGGCTGTATCAGTGCTGTGTTAAGTACTGCACCCTGAAGATGTGGGTCCAGACAGATCAGTGCCGTCAGCCTGGCACTGGAGCAAAGAGGAGAGGCTTGGCTGACTTGTGGCTGTATCTCAGGCCCATGAGTATATGAGGAGTGATGCATCAAGGCTGTGGTTGGGTTTTGCAACTTAGTGAAAAGACTCATCCCTCAGAAGGAAAATTCCATTGAAACAACTCCATTTTTTTTTGACACAGTGCTCTATTGTCTCCCAGTGGCAAAATCCTCAACAGGATACTGGGGTATTGTTATCTGCTGGAGCTGTGTGGTGTTTTCCTTGTGCTGCTGAAACAAGTGTCCTTGCATTGACTTCTAATGCATTTAAAATCAAAAAGGAACAGCTTGTGTGGCCAGTAACGTCATTTAACTTTTGTTTGGCCTGTTCCCTTAGCTACAAGTTGGTGTAACTATCCCCAACCCAGACACCCACAGTGTATTTCCCTACAAACTTTGTCCCCTTTGGGGAGATGTAACAGGGACTCAGCTCCAGGTCAGGGACATGCTGGAAAGTCCTTAAGGGTGTCAGAATACATTTTTCTCTTTGGAGATAATTCTTAAACCTGGATATGCTGCCAGCTCCAGACCTTTCCCAGTGAGCATGGTTGCAAGTTGGGGGAGCAAGGGGGAAATTGCCACATGGGTCCTGCTTGTACTCATCTGGCTTTCTGCAGTTGTTTGCAGGTCACTCAGCTTACCTTGTCTCTCCTCTACAGGAGATTGTAGTGAGTTAGTGTAATGAGATAGTAGAAAGGGGGTTGTAGTGAGGTGGGGGTCAGTCTTTTCTCTCCAGTAATAAAGGACAGATCAAGAGGAAATGGCCTCAAGTTACACCAGAGAAGGTTAAGATTGGAGATGAGGAAGAACTTCTTCACTCAGATCATTGTTAAGCATTGGAATGGGCTGCCCAGGTAGCTGAGGGAGTCCCCAGCCCTGGAGGGATCCTAAAACCATGGAGCTGAGGTGCTGAGGGCCATGGGGTTAATGGTGGGCTTGGGGAGGTCTTCGGCTGCAGGAGCTTCAAGGGCTTTCCCAACTGAAACAATTCTGTGATTCTGGTTTGTGTTTATAGGCACAGGAGATAACGCTTGGATACTTGTTTCGTGCATCTTGGAACCAAAAAGCTCTGTTTATTTAGCAGAATTAGCTGCTGGCTGTAGCGCTGGAGCTTTAGCTTTGGCTTGCACAAAGCATTGTGTACGGAAAACAGTGCCGAAAAGCAATTGTATGGTTTGCTTTGGCTCCCTGCACCGAGCTCAGCGTTGATTGCATGTTCTTTTCTTTCTTTTTTTCCCTCCCCCCTCTGTTGTTCCCTTAGGGTACAAATATGGCCAAACAGATTGGAGCAGCCACATACATCGAATGCTCAGCCTTACAGTCGGAAAACAGCGTCAGAGACATTTTTCACGTCGCCACCTTGGCGTGTGTGAACAAAACAAACAAAAACGTGAAGCGGAACAAATCGCAGAGGGCCACCAAGAGGATCTCACACATGCCTGGCAGGCCGGAGCTCGCCACGGTGGCCACGGACTTGAGAAAGGACAAAGCAAAGAGTTGCACGGTGATGTGAAGGAGCTTGGCTGCCTGGAGTAAGGGAGGAGGAGGAGAGCATCCAGGAGGGATGGAGGCTCACTCACACAGCCACATTGGTGTTTAACGAGGGCTCGTGCCAGTTGCTTTAATATGGAGGCTTCAGCTCTTGTGTGAGACTGTGCTTAGGAACTGAGCAGCGAGAAGGAATTGGCTCCAAAGGAGGTGGCAGCAGGAGAATGATACATTGAAGAAAATGCCAAAAAAACCCCACAACCCCCCACCACAACCCCTCCTGAAAAAAAAAAACCCAACCCAAAAGGGAAAATTGTCTGAATGTGCTGAGAAAAAGAGAGGACTGAGTGGGGAGAACACCACTGCACAGAAGAGAGGTGCCACTGGCAGTGCTTGTTTGTGTCATTAACGCTCTGCTCCTGGATGCTGCCACTTTGATTGCAGTAAAATCATACTTTAATCTTCTCTTTTTCAGGTTTTTTTTAAAAGATGACATTATTAATATGCCCTCCTCATTAAGGAACTACCCCTGTGACCCCCTAGTTGGGTTTTCCAAAGGATATGATTGAATTTTTGTAGTAGCTCGTGGTGATGATGGAGATGTGCGTCCGCCGAGTGGAAAACACTGTGTGAGAAGTCTGGAGTTCTGCCTTCCCAAGACAAAACAGCACAATCTACCTGTGAGCACGTTGATCATCAAGACAACCGTTGGGAGGTGTTCCAGTATTGTGGGTGCCCTGACACTGTGGAAATGAAAACAGTTCCAGTTGGGGAGTTGGGGGGAGTGGGGGGATCGACTTGCCCGTCGCAGGTCTCTGACTTTCCCCTTCCTATGTGTGATTGTAATGTAGAGTGGAAATGATCTCCAGTTCTGGTGTACTGTATGGGGTATGTTGCTGTAGGTTTCAAGTGAAAGGTGCTAAGAGCTGTGATGACAAATGATCCTTAGTTTTACAGCCAGGATAATTCATTAAAGCCTTACTTGCCCACCCAGGGAAGCCCTGAGGCTCTTCCTCTCCTGCCAGGAGCTGGAGAGCTGGGTGGATCCCAGGCTGGGGCCCTGTGTAAATGCCACAGAGCAGCGCTGTCCTGGGATGTGATTCACTGCAAAAAAAAAAAAAAACAAAACAACACGCCAACAACCCAAGAATCTGCAAATGAGCCAGCAGAGCCAGGTTATCTTTTGTGATTGCTCTTATTTTTTGGGGCCAGCCGTCTTGCTGCAGACAGACCGTGTTTCCTCGTGGGTGAGGACGTGGGGTCTGAAGAACTGTGATGCCTTCAGGGATCCCCAGCAGGAACTGGATACTGCCCTGAGTCCTTCAGATTAATACACATGGTATCCAGACACCCAACTATGAAGAAACAGCAGTGGACCAGTTCAGGCAAATTCCTTTTTTGCTCCCTGATTGCTGTTGTTACCTTAAACAAATGGGCCTTTAAAAAGTTCTTTACAGCCACTTAATGACCCAACTTCACTTGGTAGCTTCTCTCCCAGAAAAGGACCCTGTCAGCTCTGACCAGTGTGGCTGTTGCTTGTCCAGGACAAGCATTGGGGTTTTTTTGTTCCCAAGGGGTAATGCTTCATTTTGGAAGTGTCCAAGCTGTGCTCAACATGAACTTGTGCAAAGGTAAAAGGGTTACCATAAGGAAAACTCAGATCTGTGTGTTCCCAGCACTTTGCTTCATCTGCTAAAAGAAGAAAAATCAAACCCACCCCCCAAACAACCAAACCTCCACCCAGTTCTGATGATTTCCCCACTGAGAGAGACATTTTTTTAACTACCCTAGTAAGCTTTTTGACTGATGCAGCAGTGTGCTTAGGGCAGTATTACAAAAATAGCTGGTAAGTGCTTTCTGTATTTAAGTATTGTGGAGAAAATAAGTTATAACTGTTACCAAACAGGACCTTTATTGCTTCTTTTTTTTCTTTTTTTTTTTTTTTAATTGTTGAAGTCACTTTGTATGTTTGGTTCATGTTCCTGCAGTATTTATTAAAATACCTTTTTTTTTTTTTTTTTGTTCTTTGAATTAAAAAAACCAACCCCGAAAGTCATTGACTGGTACTGGAAATGGCCTTTGTGTGCTGGTTCAGTAGCATGGGTGTGTGGTTTTGGGCAGGATTGCATGGAGCTCCAGGCCAGGCAGAGCTGGGGATTTGGATGGGAGTCGAGTAGAAACCAGGCAACAGCCTTTTGGGTTCCCTGGCATCACGTGTTGGTATGTAGTGGGGGTTACTCCTGAGTGAGCAGACAAGGGAAAATTGGTTTTCTTTGCCTCTAAAGCACTGAGTGTTGCTCTGACTGAGGTTTCATGTGTTCAAGCTGTTCCTAGAAAGGGTTCTGTGCTGCCTGCTGTGAGTTCAGCCAGGACAAACCTGCCTAACCAAGGCATGGACCTGTTTTCTGTCACCGTTGGGATTTGGGGGTTGCTGTGGCTCCTCTGGGAAGAGTTGTCCCAGCACATCAGTTCTGCCAGGTGACAAGTTCTCATCTAGACACACAGAACGTGGTGCTGAGTGCACCCAGGGTGGTTGTCCTCACTGCCTTTACAAGGCTTTCTCCCTTTCTAAAGTCAAGCATGTCAGGGTCTCACTTTAGGATCTAGTGAAGGATGTGTTTGCCCAGCATCTCTGGAGTCAGGCAGAAGTCACACCAGTTGCTTATCTTGCTAATCATAGAATCATTTTGGGGAGAAAAGATCTTTTA
>WBNH01002196.1:15510-30088 GCA_013401255.1 Urocolius indicus
TCCCTGAGCACAGCCTGGCTCCAGCCTCCTCACACCCACCCTTGATGCATTTGTAACCATGAATGAGCTCACCCCTCAGTCTCTTCCCCAAGCTGCAGAGCCCCAGCTCTCTCAGCCTTTCAGCACAAGGCAGATGCTCCACTCCAGCATCTCTGTGGCCCTGCACTGAACTCTCTCCAGCAGCTCCCTGTCCTCCTGCAACTGAGGGGCCCAGGACAGTATCAGAGTCCCTTAAGGGAGGGTGAAGCTCTGAGAGAACATGAGGAGAAGCCCCAGGGTGGCAGAGGAAGAATGAAGAAAGTTCTAATCCTCTAAATTCTGCAAATTTATTGTACACAGTATCAAACATGGAATAGTTTAAAAATAAATGCCAAAAAAAAAAAAACCCAAAACCCAACCCAAGAGAAGAAGAAAATCCCATGGCCATGACATCCCACTACCAGCATATTTACAGTCACTCCAGCAGGGCAGCCCTCCCCCCCTCCCAGGAAAAAACACCTTCTCCCAAGCCCACCACACAGCATCTCTGATAAAGAAGAAGATTCAAGTTGTAGAGACAGGTTGGAAGTAAAACAGAGACTCAACAAGCTTGATGCCACGTTGCCAAATAAAAAGAACCTCCCTCCCCCACCCCCCAAAGCAGCCTGGGGCTGGGTGTGCTGAAGGGACTGAGGGGGGTAGGAGTGGGTGCAGGCAGCAGAGAGTTCTGAGGAGTGCTCAGACTCTTGCTCAGCCTGAAAACACCCAATAGAGCTGATGAATGTGCTGAATAACATGGAACAAATGTGTTGAGGAAAGAGCAGAAGTGCAGTACAGGCACTGCTGTGACTCAGCTCACAGCCCATCCACCCCTCACCAGGCCACTGAGCCCTTGGTAGCAAGGAGCCAGCCAGGCCAGTAACACACCTCCATGCCCTTCCCCTCTTTTCATGAGGATTTGACCTCTTAGACCATCTGGTATTGTCCACATCTCATAAAAAACCCTCTGTGCGTGTTGAACAGGAACATGCCAGGGGTTGCAGGGTGACACAGCTGCCTGGGGATGTTCATGGAGCTCAGCTGCTTCACTGAGGCAACGTGAAACGTCCCCTTGGTAGTCACCAGGCAAAGAAAGTTTGCTTCAGTCATGAAGGAAAGGAAATGGAAAGCAGAGTTAGAGCACAAAGAGCACAAGTGACCATCCTTGGGCATAAGGCAGCTGTGGGGCTGCTTCATCTTCCTCCCAAGACTAGTGAGCAGAGGAATTGGGGCCACCTCTCACCTCCAAACATCGCCAAGGAGAGCAGGGACGGGGATGGAGTGGGCCAGAGGAAAACCTCCTGGGCAAGCACTGGCCCCCAGGCATGTCCACTCACACCCCCCGGCACCCAACCACGTGAAAAACAGCCTAAAGTGAAGCAGGGCCAAGTTCTAACCACACTGCTGGGCACCAACTTCCCTCACACAGCATTAAGGCTTCACCTGAAACTCCTAAAGCAACCCAACCCTGAACTCCCACACGCAGGGAGCTTCAGCTCCTCACAGCTGGGGACACACTGGGCAAGTTAGAGCTTTACAACCCAAACCTCAGTGCTGAGGGGAATCTGAAGGACTGGCATTCACTCCCTTGTTTCAGTTCAAGATGTTCCCTCCCTGCAGGACAATTTCAGCCTTTAAAACCCTGAGATGATGCTTTTTATTCCCACCTCTCTCTTGAGGAGTTAAAACAACCAGATGAGGTTGTAGAAGTCCTGTCTCCTCCCTGACATAAAACCCTCAAGAACACCCCTTTGATATCAAACACAGCTCTGTTTGGGGAGCAGCTCTGAGATGATGTGACAGCAAGTCATTTACTGCAGGCTGGACACAACCATCAGCCCACTTGGTAGCCTGCTGACTCAGCTTTTTTTTTGACAATTCCCAGCCAAAACCATCCTGGATCAGCTGGGAGATGAGACCCTAAGGCCACGCTGGCTGCTGTCAGGGTGCAGAGAAGTGAGCTGCACTGCTCCTAAAAACCACCCTCAGCTGCTCCCAGGTATATAAACCCCTCTCTTCTGTAAAGAAAAGGCTTTCCCACTCTTCTGGTGCACACCAGGAAAAACATAAGCCCCAACCTGACACGCAGAGATGAGCTGAATCCCCAGGTCACAGCATGTGGCACAGACCCTTCGCTGCCAGGCTGATGGCATTAACCCAGGAAAACAAAATCCCTTCCCTCTTATCAATATGAAGGTCTTGACAAACAAAAACCTTCCATGAAGCTGGTGGCAACACAGACAAAGCAGAAGTGGTAGCAGAGCTGATAGCTGCAGTTTGCTGTCAGCAACCGATCCAAGGCTGCTGTTTAGTCTTTGCTCTCAAGGCCAGTGTCAAGGAGCTACAGAAAAATCCAAGGTTTGGAGTTGAAGCTGTGAGAACTATGCAGGAAAGGTTTCAGATGGTCAAAATTGACCTCACAGGAAACTTCAAACCCTGACAAGAGGTCAACATCAGTCCAAACCTCAACATCAGTCCAAACCCTGACACCCAAACTGCTGCATAAGGCACGTGCTGGGGAGGGAAGGAGACTTTTTGGGGAGGGAAGGAGATTCATTTGCCAGGCAATTCAACTCCAAACCTCCCAGCCCTCTCTATTCAGGGCCATGGGTACAAGCCCAACAACTCTGTGCCTCTGGAGCTCACCACCAGCCTGGCACCTTGGGATCCACTACAAGCCAGGAGGTGCTGGGACTGGCATCCCACCCCTGACCCAAGGGAGCTGCCAGCACTTTGTGTCTTGCCCAAGGCAAAGAAGCCATTTGTGAAGAGAAAAATCAGCACTAACACAGCTCAAAGGATTCCAAATGCTCATCTTCTTCCAGGGAAATGCATCAAAAACCACTTCTGCTCACCTTAAG
The DNA here is from genome assembly GCA_013401255.1 of Urocolius indicus. Taxonomy (NCBI): domain Eukaryota; kingdom Metazoa; phylum Chordata; class Aves; order Coliiformes; family Coliidae; genus Urocolius; species Urocolius indicus. The sequence goes on from WBNH01002196.1 coordinate 18,390, forward strand.
TACTCCTATGGTAGTTTCACCCCAGGGCAGGGTCAGGCTAAGCTGAGGGGCTCCCTCCAGCTCTGATCTCCATCCTGTTGTTCTTCATGGCACAATGTGGTGTCAGGGTCTGGCAAAACCCCCCCTTTGCACCTGCTTGCAAACTCCAGTGGCTTTGTTAAGGGCCTTTCAGCTTTATACAAAACCAAACCTTCCAGCCACAGGCTCTTGCCAGCCTTAGGTTGGAAGGGGCCTGGGAGGTCACCTCCAGCCTCTTGCTCCATATCCAAGGCTCTCCTCAGGCTCTCAACCTTCAAGGACAGAACCAGCAAAGCTTTTGAAGGTGACAGGGTTATCTTACTGAAGACATGTCAACAAAAATCAACCAAGCCAGGGACCTCCGGGAGCCAACCATCACATCAAACACACCTCACTTAGCTGCTCAGGCACCATTCCTGTCCCCTCAGCCATGAACCTGCAGCACAAGGCCAAACCCACCCTTATTTTCATGGCTTTTTTTTTCCCTCTAACTCTTCTGTAGTTGTTGGTATTACTTCTCTCCTAAAAAAAAAGATGAAGTGAGCATATGATAGCAAGAATTCACCTCAATGAGACGTCAGTTTCCCTGGGCATCAGTCACTAGTGGATATGTTAGGAAAGCAACAAGGCAGTACCCAAGTTTTTCATGCTCTACAGTTAACTGCTCACAGTGGGCAGGAGCTTCAGCACTGTTTAACAGAGGGATTTGCCATCCCTTGACATCAACAACACGTTTCTGCTGCTTTGACTTTTGACAACAGATGCACTAAACCTCAAATGAACACCCCTCCCTCCCCCAAAACTCTGATCTCTGACAAGTTCTCGTTAAAAAGCCCCAACTTTTAGTTTACATTGGTAAGAGACACAATAAAAAGAGCAGGATGCAGGTTTATATAAAACCCCCTGAGGGTCTTTAAATCTCAGTCACTTGGTAACAAGAGTTGGAAGCCAGAGGAGTTGGGTGTCATACAAAGAGTGCAGGCAGCAAAAAACAACCCCAGGGTTTGGCTTTTTGGAACCTTTTGTTGTTGTTGTTGTTTGTTTTCAATGCACTAAGGCACCAGGAAGTCACAGTTAGGCAAGACAGAGCTTCCATGCAAGATTCAAACCCGACAGAGTTCAACAGAGGTGAATACAGGATCAAAGTGCAAGAGCTGGAGGATGGGGATGAAGCCAGGAGGATGGGAAGTGAGGAGGAGGAAGGAAGGGAGCTGTTGTGCTGGATGGGATGTAGAAGGATTTGTTGTATCAGAAATCCATCTAATGCCCTTTCCCCCTCCCAAAAAAAATCACCCAGTCTGATGCTGAAAGTGACTTTTCTCCATCACTTCAGAACTACTTGAAAAAGGCAACATATTTTTTACCTCCCCAACCACCAGGAGGATTTCAGAGGCTCCCACAACCCACCAGATCATTTCTTTAAAAGACACAGAGGGAACAAAGATGGGGGGGGTGGGGGGGTTGGAGTGAAGGGGGAAAGGTTTTACCACAGGAAGGAACTGCCAACTCTCTTTAATAGTACATGGCTCTGTCTAGCAGAGAAGTCAGCACAGCTCAGACCTTGTCAGACTGACCAGGAATTATTACAGCAGTTTACAACTTTCAAGCACTGTACAAGCACTGCTGTCAGGCTTTGCCAAACACACACACACACACACAGAGAATTGGTCACACTTCACCACCAGCTGCATGGCTGCTGCCTTTTGGTACCTCACAGCTCTTCAAAGGATTCTTCAGCTTCAGTCCATCCCCACCAAGCCAGGTGCCAACACGGTGTTTCTTTGGGCACAAAAGCAGAATTGGAGGGGTTGGGGGATGTCTTCTTGCAATCACACAGAAATCCAAGGCTGTTTGATCTTCACCAACACAGTTGGCATTCTGGATGATGTTCCAGTCATTTGGAGGTTAGTGCTGTAGCAAAAAGATCCATTTTTGTTGAGGCAGAAAAGGTTCTAAACTACTTGGTTTTCTACTCACTCACTGCATCAGAAACTTGGTGGCTAATCTACATTTAGAACTGCGACGTGAGCTGTGCCCTTGGCTCTTCCTAAGGTTCTGCCTTGCAACCACAGCCACAGTTTCTCTCCCCTTCGTGTCCTTTATGCTGCTCAACCCAAACACATCGTGTCCCCTGGTTGCTTGGGGATGTTGCAGAGGAGGAGACAGCAGGAACCTTCCGAGCTCGGGGTCATTGCAGCCACGTGGCATCTCTGGAATTGGGTGTTGAGGGTTTGTCAAGGAAGGGGGAGAAAAAAAAAACCCCACAGCTATAAATGCAACAATTTAAACTAACACAGTGTGAAGTCAGCTTCTTACTTTAAAGCAGACAAGACATCATTACTAAGCTACACCATTCCTGTCTCCTTCAGGTGACGCTGCTCGATTCCTTTTAGTCTCTGAACCTCCAAACCGACCTCGATGTCTCCGTTTGGGCTCTTATCGAGGAGTTGCTGAAGGGTTACAGGTAACAGGCACTGAACTGGGACAGTCCAAAAGAGATTGGTCTTCATGAGAGACCAAGGAAGCTCACAATTTTGCTCAACTCCAAGTCCTGGACTCCATTCCAAACACATTGATATGGCAGGAACACACAACGTACCGATAAGGGTCGAGACAGAACCAGATCCAACAACGTCACGTCACCAGCTCTTCCTTCAACACACCATTGATCAAATCCTTCCAAGAGGATATAAGGGGATCCTTTCATTCCAATGGAGAAGTTGCACACCATTTCTCAGTCCCGTTTGACAGAGGGTTCCAATTTAAGAGTAAACCAAAACAACACACACACACACACACACACAACCTTCCACCTAAATCCTCCACGGCCACATGAGGCTGCTGAACGCCTGCAGCCCTCCCAGCACAGATTTGAAAGGATACAGCTGAGAGATCAAGTTGACAACACATTTGCTAAGCTCGACATAACCTCTAAAAGGACACTCAGGATTTGTTTTGAAGTGCAGTTGCAGAATATTTGAGAGAAAAAAAAAATTAGTGAGGCCCCCCACAGATTGGGTTTGGGGAACATCAAGAGTTAGTAGGTGAGGTTGTGGCATGGAAGGGCTCTGTAGTCCCCCCATGGCCCCAAGCCAGGAGCCCAGAATTGGGGCTGGTTGGTAACAGATTCAACAAAACCCCTGAAAGTGACAGTGTATGGTTTGTTTGGTTTTTTTAGAAAGGAGGGATTAAAGTTCTCCTACATGGTTTAGTGAATTGTTCCACCACTGCTCTGTGAGTTTTAGGGTATAAATAAAACCAACAACCAAACCAAAAGAGGAGAATAAAGAACCCAACGAGAAAAAATAAATACATTGGCTCCTATGAAGTCAGAAGTGGTTTGGGCTGTGTAGTGGAAGGGGGGAGAGAGAGAGAGAGAGAGAGAGGGGCAAGGGGTAAAATGTACACACTTGGGAGACAAAACAGGAAGCGTCTGCAAAGTAATAGAGGAGAAAGGCAAGAGTTTAAGTGTCCTCGTTCATGTCCTGGCTGTCTGTCCGAGCGATTTTCCGTGGCGGCGCCGAGTTCTCACCTTCTATTTCCACTTGCTCTTGATCTCTCTTCTTTGCTGCATTCTGTTTGGACAGAGGAAAGAAAAAAAAACAAACCCCAGTGAAAACTCTCCAAAGGCTCAGCCTCAGGTGGGTGGGAGCTTTAGAGGTGGTGGAACACTTGATTTGTAAAGGTTTGGAGCTAATGGACACCACTGGATCAAACACTGGAGGGGATTCTGCCCAAAGCCAAAAGCTGCTCCTTCTAGAGGCTTCTTTAGATATGAGGGTGGGATGAAACCAGCCCTGATCTCAGCACCTTTGATTTATACATCTCAAATATCAAATAAACATGAGTAAGAGCTGCTCTGAGTCAGTCCCTGAGCTCATCACCATCTCCCAAAGCCTTCAGTCACACGCAAATACTTTCTTTTCAGCTTCAAAGTGTCTTGGAATTTTCTCTCCAGATTCTTCCACATCCTCTGCTGTGCCCATGACTAAGGCCCTGCTTGGACATCTCCACTCCCTCAGTCACTGCCTTGCTCCATATGCTCTCAGCCCAGCCCCCAGTGCCAGCTAGAGCACACCAGCCTGTGTGTGCCTCTCACAAAACCTCCTCCTTTTTGCCCCCAAGGCACTCACACAGTCTCATTCAGGCTACTCACAAGCTCATCTGTCTCTTCCTAAAAGCCCTGGGAGGTAAGAGCAGCTTTACCTCAGCTGTAAAGTACACACTGAGACACGGATCACAGAGGAAAACTGCAGTAAGAGTAGAGATGCAACTGCAGTCTCCCAGGTTTTAGACTAAACACTGAGTTAATGTCCCTTACACTGAAAGGGAAGAAAAAGTTGATTTGGTTAAATAAATCTGATGCAGAACCTCCTTGCATTAGTGTTTTGTGGAAGAGCAGTTCACATCCACTTTGAATTAATCTTTTGATTAATATTCAGCTCAATTAGCCCAAGGCAACAACTCTAAGCCCAAATGTTAACATTAAGAAAACACAACCATACCTTTTTGTCCCACTGCTGATGTAAATAACGCAGAAGTATGTTTGTCTTTTCTGTTACTATGACTGCCAAAGACATAAAACAAGAGAGAGAGAGAGAAAATAAACCACACTGAGGTCATTTTAAAGGCAACTTTTTAAAACAGCGCAGTAACCACCACAGCACTTCACACAGTGAGCATGATGTGCTGGAACGACAGGACACAGGCAGGAACAACAACCACTTCACAAGGGCAGATGAAAAGCACAGACACCAGTAACTGGACATTCACTGCAGTGAGGATCATGGAATCCCTGAATGCTGGGGGTGGGAAGGGCCCTGCAGAGCTCATCCAGCTCCAGTCCCTGCTAAAGCAGCTTCCCCTGGCTCAGGGGGCACAGGAACACGTCCAGGCAGGCTTGGAAACCTCCTGAGAAGGAGCCTCCACACCCTCCCTGGGCAGCCTGGGCCAGTGTTCCATCACTCTTACAGCAAAGTTTTTCCTTGTGTTTAAGTGGAACTTTTTGTGTTCCAGCCTGTGCCTGTTAGCACTTGTCCTGGCTCTGGACACTACAAAACAAAGTGTCACTGCATCTTCCTGACACCCACCCTTCAGGGACTGAGCAGCAATGATGAGATCCCCTCCTCAGGCTTCTCTTCTCCAGTTGAACAGCCCCAGGGCTGCAGCCTTTCCTCCCCATACACACGTCCCAGCCCCTCAGCATCTTGGTGTCCCTGCACTGGCCTCTCTCCAGCAGTTCCTTGTCTCTCCTGAGCTGGGAAGCCCAGAACTGGACACAGGACTCCAGATGAGGCCTCATCAGGGCAGAGGGGGAGGAGAACTTCCCTCAACCTGCTGCTCACACTCTTCTTAATGCCCCCCAGGATGCCACTGGCCTTCTTGGCCACAAGGGCACATTGCTGGCTTAAAAGGGTTCTATAATATCACCTCACCCACCACTTAAAACAAGAGAGTTTAAGGGTACATGAAATATTTCATATTAGAGCAGAATAAAGTTCTCAAAACCCTCAGACTTCAGCAGGGCACTTACTTTGTTCAGATGGATACTCTCTTGTGGGAAGATATACTGATGGTCTTCTATTCTGTAGAAGAAAAACAACAGTTACACAACAGCAAAAGGTGACTCTTAACCCAAACACAACTAAACCAACCCAAAAGGTCCCTGCTACCACCAGCTACAAAGGCATGGTGAGGGTCAGCTTTGACACATGACACTGAGGCTACAGCTTTTGGAAACACACATATAAAGAAAAAAATTCGTTTTTAAGATGTTTTTCAGGCCATAAGATGACTGTCAAAGAATCTGTGGACACAGAAAGCACCACAGATGTGGTTTGGCTGATGTGAGGATACATTCCTCACCAAAGCAAGCAGGAAGTTTTCCTTGCCAAGCTCAACTCCTGAACTATCAGCTGTGATCACACCTGGGGTTTGTTGAAGAAACAAAATACTCATTTCAAGTTGATTTCACTCCAGTATCCTTTGAGCTGTGCAAGAAAAACCTTCCCCCAAAGCACTTGGGACGTGGCAACACTTACAGATGCTTTACACACAGAATCTGCGTGGAACCTGCTGAAGTTGCTCTTGTTGTAGACTGGTAATCCTTTCAAAAAATCTGCCTAAAGAGACACAGGACACAAAAAAAGAACTAGGTGAGGAAAGTGATATTCATAGAATAGAATCATAGAATGGTGGGGTTGGAAGGGACCTGCAGAGCTCATCCAGTTCAACCCCTTTGCAGAAGCAGCTCCCACCTAGATCAGGTCACACAGGAACGTGTCCAGGTGGGGCTTGAAGCCCTCCAAGGAAGGAGCCTCCACACCCTCCCTGGGCAGCCTGGGCCAGGGCTCCCTCACTCAAACACTCAAACAGTTTCTCCTGATGTTTCAATGGAACTGTTTGTGTTGCAGCTTCATCCCATCACCCCTTGTCCTGTTGCTGGATACAACAGAAACAAAGTGCTGCCCCAACCTCCTGATACCCACCAGTGAGATATTTGTCAATATGAATGAGCTCCCCCCTCAGTCTCCTCTTCTCCAGACTAAACAGCCCCAGGTCCCACAGCCTTTCCTCAGCAGGAAGATGCTCCAGTCCCCTCAGCATCTTGCTGGCCCTGCACTGGCCTCTCTGCAGCAGTTCCCTGTCCCTCTGGAGCTGGAGAGCACAGAACTGGCCACAGGACTCCAGATGTGGCCTCAGCAGCAATGGCAGAGGAGAGGGGGAGCACAACCTCTCTTGACCTGCTGCCCACACTCTCTTGCTGCCCCCAGGCTGCCATTGGCTCTTGCCCACGAGGCCACGTTGCTGCTCATGGTCAGTTTATTATCCCCCAGCACTGCCAGGTCTGTCTCCTGGAGCTGCTCTCCAGCAGGTCACCCCCAGCCTGTGCTGGTGCAGGGGGTTATTCCTCCTCAGCTGCAGGACTCTGCACTTTTCCTTGTTGAACCTCATGAAGTTCTTCTCTGCCCAACTCTCCAGCTGGTCAAGATCCTTCTAAGTGGCAGCTCAGCCTCTGGGGAATCAGCCAGCGCTCCCAGTTTGGTGCCAGCAGGGAACTTGCTGAGGCTCCCTCTGTCCCCTCATCCATGTGGCTGATGAAGCTGTTAAACAAGACTGGCCCCAGAACCCATCCCTGAAGAACTCCACTGGCCACAGGCCTCCAACTTGATTCTGTGCCATTGATCACCCCCCTATTCTAGTTGAAGATAAACAACTGCAGGGGATGAAGGATGCTGGCAGGTCCCAGCTGGTGAGGTAGATACTAAAACCCACCCCAAACTGGCTTTCTGAAGTGAATCCATCTCAGATTCACTCCCAAAGTTCAGTCACTCAGTCAGAAAGCTGTTCATTAACTGTCTTCTGGCATAGAGGTGAGTAAAAACAACAGGTACACGTGCAATTGGGCAGGAGTAAGATCTACACCACACAGCTACAACCGCTGCTGAGGAGCAGACCGGAACTCACAGACTGCAAGACAAACTTTGCCATGGCAACACTGACATCTGAGTCCTTGACACCACATCAAACCAGTTGCTCTTTCACTTTCCCAGTTCAACATTCTTTGTCACAGCCCAAGGCTGGCCCTGCAGACTGATGAAAGCTGCCCCTAAAGCTCAGTCCTTATCACACACTTATCATCAAGGCCCAACTTTGCTCCTTTTTGAAGGCTCACATCCCTGCATAGCCAAGGTTATTGCTACATCAAAACAACAAACAGTAAACCCAAGTGGTTAGATCACCATTGACAACAAAACTGTTGATCACAGAGGCCAGCAAAGCTATTTGCTCAACAACCATGGAAACCCTGCAGAGCCCTCTCAGTTTAATTTAGCCACAGCAGTGTCAAACGGGGATTTCCTTCTCCAGAGTGGAGAATATTATGAGGTCAGGAGGAAAACGAGCTTAAAAGTGTGTTTTAGTCCCTCTGCTCACAGCAGATACCAAGGAAGATGCCTAATAATGCCTTTAAAGAGAATGAAAAGCACAATGTACCTGGGTGATACACAGCAGAGAAAGAGAGGCCCTAAGACATCCCTTCTGAATCCTCACATCAGCTACTGGTACCACAATGACACCTTGCTTAAAGATTCCAAGGCTGTTACACTGAGCTCTAAAGGATTCCACCCCAGGACATACATCACCTCGTTTATAAGCAATTTCAAAAGGACATTAAAGCAGCAGATGAGAAAGTCCTTTAATTTCAGCGTTAGAAGCATCACACTGCAGTGAGGGTGCAGGGCAGGGTTCTCAGTTAAACAGCAGCCATTATTTTTACTGAGGCTGCATCTTCAGTTCAAAACAAAGAGCTATAATTAGCCCCAGCACAAAACATTATTCCTACTTTTGTTCTTAAATAGAACTCTATCAACATTTGCAGTGTTCAGGTCCAGCCCTTCCCATATGACTGGCTGTAGGAATAGAGTCATAGAATCAGAGGATGCTGGGGGTTCAAAGGGCCCTGGAGAGCTCATCCAGCCCCAGCCCCTGCTCCAGCAGCTTCCCCTGGCTCAGGGGGCACAGGAACGTGTCCAGCTGGGGTTGGAAACCTCCTGAGAAGGAGCCTCCACACCCTCCCTGGGCAGCCTGGGCCAGGGCTCCCTCACCTCAGCACCAAAGGACTTGCTCCTCCTGTGCCAGTGGCACTTTTTGTGTTCCAGCCTGTGCCTGTTACCCCTTGTCCTGGCTCTGAAGACAACAGAAAAATAATCCAGTGACGAGAGCAGACTTGGGTTCAAACAGCAAACTGTGAGTTTCTCTTGCCCATCTTAACTCCCACAGGACTCTCAACCATGTCCCTGTGCAGGTCTCTGGGTTGGGGTCCATCCCTGCCCTGGCTCATAGCGTGTGTGTGTGTGTCTGTGTCTGAGCTGAGCACAGGAGGGTTCTCCCAGCCCTGCTCTAACAGGATTCCCTTTCAGCCCATGCTCTGCTCACCATTTCCCACGCCTGCCCTGATGGACACCTCCCTTCAGCTGTTCTCACTGACTTCAGTCAGCACTGATTAGGGAACTAATTATATTCCTCTGTTTAGAAGGATTGAGGATCTTTAAAAATATCCCATTCCATTTCAAAGCACCTGAGTGTCCCCTTGCATTCAACTGGCAGCATTTTTACAAGGGAACCTGCTCTGCAACATCATCACCAAAAGACATGTCCTTGATTTCCTTTGTTGCAGCAAGAGCCTGACAGCTCCTTGCTTTTATTACCACTGATCACAGCAGTTATTTTCCATTCTTCTTTAGGAGCACACATCTTCAAGTACCTGCAGCTCACACCCCAAGCTCCTCACTCTAGATTACTCCCAGCTTTCCAGTTGGGCATCTGGTCTGGTAGAGCCCATGTTTGCCTGGAAAGAAGGTGGATTCTCACCAGGGATCCCACAGAATCTTAAAGGATGGAAGAGACCTCAAAAGCTCATCCAGTGCAACCCCCCTGCCAGAGCAGCAGCACCTAGAGCAGGACACACAAGGACTCATCCAGCTGGGTTTGGAATGTCTCCAGAGAAGGAGCCTCCACAGCCCATCTGGGCAGCCCCTGCCAGGGCTCCCTCACCTCAACAGGGAAGAACTTTTTCCTTCTGTTTCTTTGGAATCTCTTACAACCAACCAACATGGTATCTTACAACACAACCAACTGAAGCAGGATACATACCATCTAAGGGCAGGCTCACAAGCAGGAAGGTTGCTATGCTCAGACCACACCTGAAGATCTCAGCTCTAACAGCCCTGAGAGTCCCTTTGCTCAGGCCAGAAGTGGCTTGGGTGGACAAGCTCCAGCCCTGCCAGCCATAACATAGCTACAGCAGAAAAGAAAGGATGCTAAAACAAGAGACAGACATTTCCACAGCCCAGGCTCCAGCCAGCATGTTAAGAACCCATCACCAGTCCAGCTGAGAAGCCTGGTTGTGACACAGACCATCCCTCTGGTAACAACATTCCTGCTGCACACACACACACACACACATTTCAGCAGCTACCTGCTGATAAAATCCCAGAGATCACCCAACAGAACTGTTGTCTCCCTCAACAGAACTGCCTTGAGTCATATTCCTGGATATTCAGAAGTGGACAATACTTCAAGTGCAATGATCCTTATCTGCTCCAAGGACAGCAGATAAATCAGCCCCAGCAGGTCACCACTGTGCTCATGCACCTATTGCAAAAGGCACACTGAGTCCTACCTCCCACATGATGTCACATGAGGAAATGTTCCCCCTGCCTGCCTTCTGCCACTCTTTAACCAAGGAAAGGGCAGGCTGGCCAAGCTAGTGAAGCTGGTGGAGTGTAGAAGTGAAAGACTTTCCTTTGGGGAAAAGCAAACCTCAAAACCTCAACAAACCCAGCACAATTATGCAATGCCAGAAGACAGCATTGGTTCCTTCTGTGATTTGGGAAGTGAGGTAGAGATAAGATGCCTCTACACTTCCCATGTCAACAAGGGTGCTCAGCTTCCCAGGAAGGCAACCGACCTCATCTACAAGCAGAAAGGTGAAGAAATCTCATACATAAGTGTCCCACTCTCAGCTTTTGAAAGGAAATGCAGTAACAGTGCTCAGAAAGGTGAGGCCCAGCAGGGTCTGAGAGCAGAACTGCTCCCAGCATGATGCACGTGGGTTAGAAGGAAAACCACTACTGCAGGCTTGGGAATTGCCACCCAAGCTCTTGGCAATGGTATGTCTGAACACAGAGACCATGAGGACAGCACTGGTTTTCCCTTAGTTATTCATTTGCAGAAGGAAAAGCCTCCAAAAATTAATGTTACCACAAAGGGAGAAAGGGAGACTGGAAGCCTCTTGGCTGTGACAGCCACTGCTGAATGCTCAGTCACCACATCAAGTGCCTGTCGCTGCTCAGGAGGCACAGAATAAAGTCACTGAAACACAGGATTGCAGAGTGGTGGGGGGTGGGAAGGGCCCTGCAAAGCTCCTCCAGCCTCAGCCCCTGCTCCAGCAGCTTCCCCTGGCTCAGGGGGCACAGGAACGTGTCCAGCTGGGGTTGAAAACCTCCTGAGCAGGAACCTCCACACCCTCCCTGGGCAGCCTGGGCCAGGGCTCCCTCAGCTCAGCACCAAAGGACTTGCTCCTCCTGTGCCAGGGACACTGCCTGTGTGCCAGCCTGTGCCTGTTCCCCCTTGTCCTGCCACTGGCCACCACACAACACACACTGGCCCCAGCCTCCTGACACCCCCCCTTTAGGGATTTCTAAGCATTAATGAGGTCCTCCCTCAACCTTCTCTTTTCCAGGTGAAGCAGCCCCAGGTCCTGCAGCCCTTCCTCAAGAACACGACTGAATAATCTCCACACGCCCTCAGCCATAGAGACAAGGGAAGCACCTCAGAAATGCTCCAGTTCACCCCTTCTGGGGCTGCAGGAAACACCCCACACCCCGGCAATGCCCCAGCTGCCCCAAAACCCCCCCAACACCCCTGATCCCACACTCTGGGGGTGCCAGAACCCTCCGGCCGCGGTGTGGAACAGCCCACGGTCCAAAGCACTCAAATCCAGCAGGGAAGGGACCTCCCAATCCCAAGAGAAGGGCCACACAGGCTGCTCCGGCTGTGCCCACTCCCCCCATCACCCTGCTCCTGGGGGTGGGCAGCCCCCGCCATCATGGGCTGCTACAGCCCTATACTCCGTAGGGTGTGTGACTCCCCCCCAGCCCCCCACACACCTCCTGTCC
>WBNH01002196.1:31841-49429 GCA_013401255.1 Urocolius indicus
CCCCCCCATCCCCTGCAGCCAGGGGAGCTCGTTCCTGTCACAAGCCTCTAACACTGCAAAGCCCCGTCACTAAACGCTGGGTTCCTCCTGGCCAGGATGGTTCTGCATAAGTGTGGGGCAGTGATTCTAGCAGAGTCCCAGCCCCCGATGCAGCACCCTCCATGCCTGGCTTCCTTGCCTCCCCGCTCTTCTCCTCACTCCTGAGGGCTGTGCTCTGGCTGCCCCCCAAAAACTGTCAGTGTGGAGCACAGGCATCCATTTCTGGAAGCACCACAGCGACCAGGGAGAGTGTGGGGTCTCCTTCTTTAATGGTTTTCTAAACCCACCCGCTCATGTTCCTGTGTGACCTGATCTAGGTGGGACCTGCTTTGTCAGAGGGGTTGGGATGGATGGTCTCTAAAGGTCTTTTCCAACCCCTCACCGTCCTGTGATGGTGTGAGTTGGGCTGGCAGAGGGTAAACTGGCCCCATACCTGATCACCTTCTTCTAATTGAGTGTCTGTGCACATAGCGCAGCACCACATAGGATGTGGCACCCAGCAGAGTGACTCAGCCTCCTCCTATTCCCCAGGGAAAATGATGTGTAGGAGAAGGGGGAGGAGGAAGAGGAAAAAGGCCAGCACTGGGGTCAAAGAGTGGACTACTACTAACCCACAGGACCTATCATCCAACCAACAGGACCTACCATCCTCTCTTTCTGCTCTGACCATTGAAAAGATCCTTCAGATGGCTTTGCTGGAGGCAAGCCCAGCCATGTTACCAAGATCAAACACCAGCAAAGGGGGCTTTTCTGCACTGCTTTGGTGTGTGGCCACCAGAACTGAGCCTGGCAGGGTAAGGGGATGTGACTCCAACCCCTCCCAAACCCACAGCTCTGCAAAGAATCCCAAGACACATGTCATGATTTTATAGTTGTCCTCCTGGCCTGGCTACTGGGTGCACAGGCAGCCGTGCTGAGCTCAGACATGCTCATGGCACTGACATGCTTGTGGCCTCTGGGAAGCCACGAATACCAATCTGGGGAGAAAATGGTAAGAAAGGGATTTTTTTAATTCACTAAAAGGAGCAGGAAAAAAAAAAAAACAACACCCCAGAACCAGTCCTCCTGCTCCCCTGGCTCCTGGCAGGTTCCCCACGGGTGGGTGGCAGGGCTGTGCTGGGGCTGCCTTTGACTGGCAAGTCTCCTTGTCTGTCACACCGAGAGCCCTCCTCTTTAGGAGGGATTTAAGGGGCTTTCTATGGCTATTGACTACAAGGACAAATAGCAGCCCCCAAACCCCAGAGCTCAGCTATGAAGCTGCTGATGGGGAGAAGATGGAAGGAGAGATTTCGGTCTAAAGCAGATGAGCTGAGCTGAAGGCATCGCTCCATCCTTCCCACCAGCCAAGCAAAAAACATGTAATCAGAGGAGCTGCAAAGCTGTGCTCAGCGCTGGCACCCTGCATCGTGCACAAGCTCCCGCCGCCTCGGGCCATCTCTTCCTCTCCTCCTTTTGCCTCCTGCAAAGATTGAAGCTCTTTTCATTTGCAACCTCGACTCCTGACAACCCTGGACAATAAATGAGGTGAGTATCCCCTTCTGTCTCTCTGTGCAAGGGAGGAGGGGGCACACGACGACTTGGAGCTGTGATGGTGTGTGATGGTGCACAGGGGAGGAAGGTGCTCTGCACAGGGAGCAAAATGGCCAAAAAAAAAATGTGGAGGTTTTGTTAGAAGCTGACGACGGGAAAGGATTTGAGAGGCATTAAACAGGCTCGTCGGGGGAGATGGGGAAGCAGCATTGCTTGTGCTTAAATAACCCTGTTCCATCCAGCACGCTTTGAGCTGGGGGAGGAGGAGGGGGGGTGTATATAAAAGCAAGCTGCTCCACCATCAAACTTAAGGGACGGCTTCTGTTGTGATGCAATGGCAGTAAACGATTGCTGGCTCTGCCTGAAGCCCCGCTGTTGCTATGTGCGTGGCAAATCTGCTTTGGCTTTTCGGGTTGGAGATGCAGGGGGGCACCTGCACGCATCGCTGCCCGGAGGAGGGGGGCAGGGTTTGCTGCTGCTGCTGCTGCTGCTTCTCCTTCTCCTTCTCCTGCCTCTTTGCAATGGTTCCTTCCAGCTTGCTGCTTGGAGGACGTTTGCTGCCAGAGGAATCCTGCTGCGGCGATGCGGTGGGAGCATCCCCGTGCAAACCCTGCAGGGGAGCGGGAGGGAGCGGGGGGGAAAGGGGGAAGGTTGGGGAAAGGGAGAGAGTTTGGCAGGTTTTTGGTGGCCTGAGGTCAGGAGCAGGTTACTCCGCTGTGCATTGCATAATCTTTTGTTTCTCAAGGTCTTCTTCCTTCCTAAAGAGAGACGTATGGCAGGCAGCCAGCCGCTGCTCCGGGCTGCCCTATGTCTTGCAGACGTTCTGCTTTCCATCCTGTGCTGTTTCTTGAACAATGTGATTTGTGTGCGTCCCGTGGGGACTCTCGGTGAAGTCCTGCTGCCCTCAGACCGGGGGTGGAGGGTCGGGGGCTGCTCCTCCTTCATCCCCGGGAGGCTTCATCCCTGCTTGTGCTGAGGCTTTCAGGGCCACCTCCGTGGTTTTCTATTCGTACAGCTGAGAAAAACCTTCCCGGCTGCTCATTTTTGTGACAAAGCTGCTGCTGTAATTGTAGCAGGATGGGGAAGCCAGGTGGAACAGAATAAATCCAAGCGCTTGTCACCAGCTCAAGCAGCTTTTTCACACTCCCCCAGAGGGAAGTTGCATTTGCAGGACCGAGGCTAAGCAGCAGAAACCTTGTGTGGCCTGTTTCAGGGATCAGTGTTTAAGCAGACGTCCTCTTTTAAGTGTTTCTCCATGCTGCAGCTCTCCACTTTGCAGAGAGTGAATGGCTGGGGGAGGCTGGGAAGAGCATCACAACCTTTGCCTGTTCCTCAGGAGTGTTGTGTGTCAAAATTAATACTTGTGAGCCCCGAGGGGGAAGGGATTAGAGCTGAACAAATTATTATGGCAGGTCGGATCCTGGCTGCAGCACATCTCACGCTTCTCTCTGGCACCTCTCCTCTGAGGATTTGCAAGAATTAGCAGATATCAAGTCCCTGCTACTCCCTGTGAGGGTCCAGGGCTCTGTGCAGGGAGGGGGATGGAGATGTTGAGCAGTGATGGGACTCGCTGGGTGATGAGGATCTTGGCTCCAGTGCTGGCTCCTGCTCCTGCTGCCCCTGCAAGAAACAACACTCTCAGCTCGCTGATCAGGACCAAACATTTACCAGGACTTCCCCCAGCAGGGACAGGCTTGCAGCTGCCCTTTTGTAATTCCCAGCACCTTGGATGTTTGTCACATCAGCTTGTCCCCAGTGGGGAGGGGACCACGGTGTGAGGCAACACCAGGAGGCTGCTGGGGCAGGGGAGACCCTCTGCTCTGCAGGGATGGCAACGGAAGAAGAGCCAGCTTGGCTGGCCTGGCCTGGTGTGGCTGTAAGCATGCCCATGCCATGCTGCCACATCCCTGGGACAGATCCCACAGGCTCTGTGTCAGCCCCATGGGCTCTGTTGCAGCCCCTCAGGCTCTGTGTTAACACCGTGGGTTCCATGGCAGCTTCTCAGGCTCTGTGTTAGCCCCACAGGCTCCATAGCAGCCCCACAGGCTCTGTGTTAGCCCCATGGGCTTCACAGCAGCCTCATAGGCTTTGTGTTAGCCCCGTGGGCTCTGTTGTAGCCCATCAGGCTCTGTGTTCGCCCCACAGGCTCTATAGCAGCCCCAAGGACTCTCTGGCAGCCCCTCAGGCTTTGTGTTAGCCCCACAGGCTCTATAGCAGCCCCAAGGACTCTCTGGCAGCCTCACAGGCTTTGTGTTAGCCCCATGGGCTCTATGGCATCTTCTCAGGCTCTGTGTTAGCACCATGGGTTCCACGGCAGCTTCTCAGGCTCTATATTAGCTCCATAGGCCCTATGTTAGCCCCACGGGCTCCATGGCAGCCCCACAGGCTCTGTGTTAGCCCCACAGGCTCTGTATTAGCCCCATAGGCCCTATGCTAGCCCCATGGGCTCCATGGCAGCTTCTCAGGCTCTCTGGCAGCCCCACAGTCTCCGTGTCAGCCTCACAGGCTCCATGGCAGCCCCAAGGGCTCTCTGGCAGCCCTGTGTGGCTGCCTGTCACATTACCTTGTCAAGCTTTCCACCCTGCCTTGTCACATCTCGTCCCATTTTTCTCCAGCTGTGACAGGGTGCTATCAAGCTGTATAAAACCCAAGGTGCTGCAGCCCAAAGTAGGTCAGTAAGTTGTTGGGTATTTTTTTTTTCCCCAGCTGAGTTGTTCATTGCAGCAGCAGGAAGGGCAAAGCCAGAGTACTCTGTGTGGGTGCTCCAGGACTAGGTCTGGACCTGGGCAGTAAAGTCATCCTCCTGGGATCGATCCCTCAGGCATCTCCTCTCTGCTGGGAATGGTTTCTTGGGGGCAGATGTGATTTTTGGGGGTGCTGGGATGGGGGGGGGTGTGACTGAGATGTGGGTATCAGCTCGGAGGTATCTGCCTTCCCTCATCCTGCACCGTGTCCTCACAGCACACAGGGGCTGAGGGGCAGGTTTAGGCCAGGCCTGACTCATTGTTGGGCCTGGCCTTACGTAACGGGTGCCGAAATGTGGCTGTGTGGCGGAGGTGGTGCTGGAAGGGAGCCGGGATGGGGGTGGGGAGGGGAGGGAAGGAGGGAGGGAGAGGGGAAATAAAGCAGCTCATCACCATGGTTACCAGCATCTTTGCAAAGTTCTTTGCATCCATCTGGTTTCATTTTCAAGCCTTTGGGTTTTTCATCTCACTGAGGGAACATCCCTTGATGTTTTCTGGCTGCGGCGGCCGCGGCAGACGGTGGGGATGGGTTAGAGGCAGCGTGTGGGAGGTGGGAGACGGGCACACCTTGCCTCCCAGCCCCTCACATGAAGCCTGAACATCAAAACCGAGTCACTTAACCTCCTTGTCCCTCTGTTTCCCACTCAGCCACTGAAGGGCTCATCTGGGATGCACTTGCTGATGGGATATGGGTGGCATTTCCTCAGTCCCATACCCAGCTACAGCCTGAATGTACCCAAGCAGAGGCAGCTCAGTTTGGGGAGCCAGCCCTTGCCCTAAGGAATAGCCCTTCTCTTGCTGCAGCATCTGAGGCAATGAGGCTGGCAGGAGACTCTGTGGTCTGAGCTTGGGCTCCTGGAGCTGCCTGCAGAGCTCCTGACTGCCAGAGCCTTCAGCAAATCAATTCTGGAAATGAACAGGATGGACTGATCGAGTTAATCCTGAGAAGTTAATCAATGTTGAGGCAGTTTGGCCAGGAGGCCTGTTTATAATCTGTCCAGAGATCATTAATATGTTGTGAAATGGAGGCAGAGCACAAAGCCAGGCTTTCTGGAAACCAGAGGCAGAATCACATCCAGGTCCCACAAGCTGAGCCCATAGGAACCATGCTCGGTGCAGGATGTGACCTGCCAGCCATGGGCAGAGCTTGTGGTTGTGCTTATGGGGGCCATGGGGCTCAGAGGCTGCCTGCTTTCCACTGTTCCCCTGACCTTTCCCCCTGCACCATCTCTGTGTCCAGTGTCAGCACTTCAGAGCTGCTCTGGGACCAAGGACAACCCAAACCTGGCACCAAGCTGATGCTCAAAAGCACAGCAGGAGCCGTGATGTGTCCTCCCAGTGCAGAGGCAGCTGGGCATCTTCCAGCCAGGGCTCCAGCCAGTCTGGTGCCCAGCTCCTTGGGCTCATCACCCACCTGGAAGCATGGCTCAGCAGGTCTGGATTTGGCTTCTCCCTCCCATCAGCTTGGACCTGGAGGAACACAGGCGGTGACAGAGCTGCTCAGCCAGGCTACAGGGAGCAGGGGGCTGCTGGAAAGCTCCCACTGCAGCCAGATCCTGTATAGATCTCCCTGTGCCCAGAAGAGAGATCACTGATGCCAGCCCAGGCATCGACCCACAGAGAGCTGGGGCTGCCATGCCCTGCTCTGGGGAAAGCCCTGAGGATGATCCCTGGCCAGCAATGAGGAGGAGAAGCACCAGGGCCTAGCTTTGCTGCATTTCCACTCCTTACCATTCAGCACCCAGAGCCTTACACAGTATTGGTGTGGGAGTTGAGCCACTGTCCTCAGCAGAGCTGGGCAAGAACCAAAGGCTGGCTGTTGTCCCAAGAGCTGGCAGCACTCCCTGGATAAGCCACCCTGGCTTTGCCAAGGGAACCATTCCCCATCTCATCTGCCTGGAGCAAACAGGATGGCTCTTCTTGGGGAAACCCATGAGCTGGGCTCCCTGCTGGGGCCAGGCTGGGCACAGCCAGGTGGGGTCTGTGGGACCTCTGAGGAGGATCTTCTCCAAACACACTGCAGGATTAAAGCCACAGAGAAGGAGGCCTGTGCTCCCAGCCTGCCTCCATCCCTGGTTTTGGTTAACTAAGCCTCTCGCTTGTGGTTTGTCAGCAAAGCACCCACAGTGCTGCTGGGTGCACTCACAGGGGTTCTGTGGGGACCTGGGAGCATCACTGGGATTGGATTCAGAAGGTTAATCTGAATCTCTGGGAATGCCCTTTTCTTTCTCTCCTACACAGGGTTTGTGGCTGGTACCCACAGCCCCAGCCAGTGCCTTCCCTCTGCACAGCACCTGCTCAGCCTCTCTCTGCCCATCAGCATCAATAATTCACCATGTGTAGCTTCATCAGTATTAAACATGCATCAAGCTGCCAGCCAGGGCAGGCAGAGCCCTCCCCAGCACCCCACAGCCCTTTTCCACACCACTGGGATGATGTTGGGCTTTGATTATGGCACCCACATGCCCGGTGCCACCAGCCTTTCCCACCTCCCATCTGCCTTTGCATGGCTCTGGCTCCACTCTCAGCTGGGCTCAGCTGTCCTGGCCTCCACAACCCTCTCCCAAAGCCACCTGAGCACATTTGGAAGAACAAACATCAAGGAATGAGCCTTGGGGACAGCAAGGATAGTGCCACATCCCCCCTCCACAGCCCGTGTGGTGCCAGGTGGGGATGTGGGGAGGGGGTTTTCCACCCCCTAAGCACGTGCTAGGTCACTGCCTCCCCAAACCATGTCCTTTTGGCATATTCTTTTCGGGTTTGGTTTGCAGAGTGACTTCAGTTGAACCCTTCACCTCCTGTCCCTCTCACTCTTTGCAGTGGTGGTTTGGATCAGTGACCCATCTATTATCTTTAATTGGTATAAATAATGCATTTTCATAGCTGAATCTTTCCTCAGCTCCAGAGCTGGTGCCAGAAATAGCATTTTCATTTCAAACAGCCTTTTCTTTGCTCTTTCTTCCCTTGGCCAGAGCAAATCCCATCCCAGGGGCCTGCAGCTGTGTGCCAGGCTCTGCGTGCCAGGTTGAGTTCCTCTTTGCTGGGACAGCGTCTGTGGCAATGACATGGCCAGGGAGTGCTGGGGCCATCTCTGACCTGGGACAGAAGCCCGTTGGCAAGAGGCTGAGGAGAGCTGTGCATCTGGGGAGCAGCACATTCATCCCCCAGATGCATCCCCAGAGGCACATTCTGCCCTCGCTCCCACCACTGGGGCTGGCAGCAAAGCCCAGAGGAGGGACAGGGCTGTCCCTGCTCCCCTGTGCCACAGCCAGGACACCCAACAGGTCTCTGCTGGGTGGCAGAATTGGTGACTAACCCCTTTCCTTCTGCTGTCCCCTCCTTCTTGCCTCATTGCAGGGAGCATAATGCTGACCAGCATCACCGATGGGCTCCTGTGCTGCCTGATGGGCAAGACAACCAACGCCGTGGGGCCGCTGGACAGCGTTGAGTCCAGCAACGGCTACAGCTTCATGGAGGTGAAACCAGGGAGGATCTTGAGGGTCAGGCACAGCGCTCCCAACCACCCAGCCCTCGAGGGGCCTGAGGAGAAGCAGCCTGGAGGGGCAGAGAGGGGCACGGTGCACTGCAAGCGTAAGATCACCGTGTACCGCAACGGGCAGCTGGTGATCGAGAACTTGGGCGATGCCGTCCGCTCGGAGATCCTGCACTGCCAGAACAGCTCTGGGGAACCCAACAGCACCGTGGAGCTGGAGCTGTCTGAGGTTACTGGCCAAGCTCCTGCCCAAGGCTCCTCTGGCACAGCAGGCTGTGGCACACGGGAAGCAGCCGCCGCCGGCAAGCGCCGCAAGCGTAAACCCAAGAAAGTCATCACCATCGATTGCAAGAAGCAGATCACGAGCTGCAAAGGGACGCACGGGGACGTCGTCCTCTTCTTCATCCACGGCGTGGGTGGCTCCTTGGATATCTGGAAGGAGCAGCTGGACTTCTTTAGCAAGTTGGGCTATGAAGTGGTGGCTCCTGACCTGGCCGGTCACGGCTGCAGTTCGGCTCCTCAGATCGCCGCCGCCTACACCTTCTATGCTCTGGCAGAGGACATGAGGGCGATCTTCAAGCGCTATGCCAAGAAGAGGAACATCTTGATAGGCCACTCATATGGGTAAGGGATCACCCAGCACTCCCCCTTGCCCCATCATCTCCTTGGCAGCAGGTGCTCAAGGAATCCTGAGAAGCGGAGGAGATGTGTGGGGTTTCCTGCTCCGGGTTTATCCCTCAGCTCTGATCTTCTACATCCTCTTGGTGTGTGCCCCTGGGTTCAGCTAATCCCAGAGCCTGTCCTCCAGCAGGGAATCTGGCAGAGCACAGCCTATAAATAGAGTAAACCCAAGAAAGTCCAATTAGATGGAGACTAAGAAGTGCAGAGAGCAGGGCTGGGAGGAGAGGCAGCTGGGCTCTGAGCTGGGCAGGATTAGATCGGAAGGACGAGGCTGGTTCAAGGCTGGCAGGCACACAGGTCGGTCCTAGCACCCTGCTTTCACCTGCACAAGGGTGGAACCCCAAGCTTGGCCCTTCTGCCTGGGCTCTGCAGGGTTTGACTGGGGTCACCTTGCTCCAGAAAGGGTCAAATGAGAGGCTGTGGATGTCTGGATCTGCACCCTGCAGTGCCACAGGGTCTGAGCATGGCTCCCACGTTTGGCTCTCCCTGCAGGGTGTCCTTCTGCACTTTCCTGGCCCACGAGTACCCAGACCTGGTCCATAAGGTGATCATGATTAATGGAGGGGGCCCAACAGCGCTGGAGCCCAGCCTCTGCTCCATCTTCAACATGCCCACCTGTGTGCTGCACTGCCTGTCCCCGTGCCTGGCCTGGAGCTTCCTCAAGTGAGTGGCCATCCCTGCACCGTGGTGCTGGGGAGGGTGATCCCTGACTTCCAACCACCACAGGCAGGGTCACCATGTCCTGCCAGCAGCATCCCCCACCCTCCCATCCCCTGGAAACACTGGGTAACCCTCTACCCGGGCTGGCTCCATCCCACAGGGCTGGCTTCGCTCGCCAGGGTGCCAAAGAGAAGCAGCTGCTGAAGGAAGGCAACGCTTTCAACGTCTCCTCCTTCGTGCTGCGTGCCATGATGAGTGGGCAGTACTGGCCTGAGGGGGATGAGGTTTACCACGCAGAGCTGGCTGTGCCTGTGCTCCTGGTCCATGGCATGCACGACAAGTTCGTCCCGGTGGAGGAGGATCAGCGAATGGCTGAGGTGTGGAGCTGGAGGGGTGAGGGTTTGGTGAGGGCTGGGGTGTGCTATGGCAACACCACGAGCACAGGGCTCATCCCAACACTGACACTTGTCACTATCTCCCTCCAGATCCTGCTGATCGCCTTCCTGAAGGTGATCGATGAGGGCAGCCACATGGTGATGATGGAGTGTCCCGAGACCGTGAACACGCTGCTCCACGAGTTCATCCTGTGGGAGCCCGAGACACCAGCTGAGGACAAGCAAGGGGAGAAGAAATAAAGCAGCAGGAGGCAGTGACCAGGCTGCTCCCAAGGGAGAGATGTTTTGGAGTGAAGAGAGGTTTGCGAGAGCACAGGGGAGCGGCGGAGGCTGCCCTCACCCAGCCGCAGGGGAGGCTGGTGGGAGAATGCAGAGGTTTCCCCCCTCCCAGGCAGGGGTGGGGGGTGTGTGTGTGGGGCTGGCAGCAGGAACAGGGCAGACCTGGTCCTTGTCCCCTTGGGGACGGCACAGCAGCCACTGGAGCGTCTTCATCCCGTTTCTTTGTAGTATTCTTTTCCTCACGCAGCGAGCCGCCGGGGACAGAGAGGAGGCAGCTGTGGGGAGACTGCTCCCACCTGCAGCAAAACATGAAGAGCTTGCAGAGGTTCCTCCAGGGAGAGCACATCAGCTCCAGCACCTTCCCAACCGGGCCAGAGGAGCTGAGTTGGGATTGCTTTAAAGGGAAGTCGAAGGCTCCTTGGCTTCAAGCAGCAGGATTTGCCTCTCTGAGCCCTCCGTGGGGCTGGGAGGATGAGGCCACCATTGTTGCCAGCAGCCATGCACGTGGCATCCAGCAGCTCCTGCAAGGGTCTGTCCCTGCACAGCTTGTCCCTGCCAGGCAGGGAGATGAGGATGAGGATGAGGAGGTGACCTGCTCCCGTGGGCATGGCCAGAAGGACCATCAGCTCCCCCGCTGCAGTGGGACTGGCATGGCTGTGGTGGGGAGGACAGCGCCAAAACCCAGCTCTCCCATGGTCCCCAGGGCCACCATCCATGCAGCCACATCCCCAACCATGGCTTTAGGTACCACAACACTGGCTTCTGCAGAGCCCTCTGCTCCCCTCCTGCTGCTGCAGCCTCGGGGTGCTCGGAGCCGTCACCACCGCGCAGCGACTCCTGCAGCAGCCGCTCCGCTCACCCTTCCCGGCTTCCAGCTCCTCCAGCACCTGCTCCTGGACCACATCCCTGCCAGGATCACACCCATTTCTCATGCACTGAGGGACCAGCAACACACCATCCCATTGCCACTGTGTCTGTCCCTACCTGTGAGTCCTGTACAGATCCGGAGCACCCCGGGAGTGACAATCACCCGACCCCAGCGGGGAGCAGCTCCTCACCCAGCAACGCTGCTCTGCACATACCCCATCGCCTCCTCCCCTCTGTGCTTTGCATCCTGCTGCTGGAGCCAGGCAGGACTGAGAGGTACAAGAAAAGTGTCAAGTGGGGACCTGGCCATAAGGTCTGGGGTGGCTCCTGCCTCTGGGTGGGAGCCTGAGGGAGCTGGGAGGATGCTGTGCCCAGGGGATGGCTCCAAAGAGCAGAGCCACTCCCTGCTTTGTTTCCCTTTTCTTTCCCATCTAAACCAAAGAAATAACCAGTCCCATGGAAACCTCACCCCTGGCCCCACATCCCACACAGCCCCCCTGACACCACCAGGTTGGCTTGAGGGGCTCCTGGCTGGGCTAAAGCTGCTCCAACCAGAGCTGCAACCCTCCTTCCCTGAGGTGAGCCAGCCTTCTTCCCCAAACTGAGCGATGTAGAAGAGGAAGGCTCCTTCAGAGCCTGTGTGATGAGTGGCAGAGCTGCCCCTGTGCCAGGCCTGTCCCTGCCCAACCTGTCTCACAATGAGAATTTTAACCACCCCGTGTTCAGATCATTCCCCTGAGTCTCCCCCCTCCCTGGCCAGGGGAGACCTCACAACGAGAGTCCCCCCCAAATACCCCCACCCTAAAACAGCCCTGCCCTTGCTCCCAGCCAGCTCCAGGTGCCCATCCCTGCCTGGCTTGTGGGCTACAGCTCTTCCCCTCTCTATTTGCCACGGAGTCTGTGCTGCTTGTAACCCCCCCTCCCTCCCCTCCCCAAGTGCTTGTGCCGAGGCTGAGCTGCCCCGTGCCGTACCCCTGCGCCGCCTCCCCACCACCTCCCACTGCAGTAAAGCCCTGTGGTGTGTTCTCAGCTTGTGTCCCGACTCCAAGCCATGGGCAACGCTCTGGGCACAGGGTTGGGGGAGGAAGGGGATGTCCCAGGAGCGTGCCACAGATCCTTTACACTCAGGATTTGGAAGCAAAAGCAGACAGGGGATGAGGAGTTGGGAGCTGGGATTTATTTATCACCCAAGTAGAAAAAGAGAGACATTCCCGCCGTGGATCCCCCATATAAAAACCAGAGTGCAGCTGCCTCCTTGGCAAAGGGAGAGGAGAAGGGAGGGGTGGGCAAGGGGTACCCTCTCCCCAGCAGCCTGGGGTGCTCAGCGCCCGCCCTGGATGTGTGCTGGCCGCAGCTGCCGCTCGCCCTCGGCCAGGAAGATGCTCATGGCCCTGTGCAGCATGTGCACGCCCAGGCGCCGGCGCCGCTCCGCTGCCCAGCGGGCTGCCAGCCCATAGCACTGCCCCTGCCTCTGGTTGGTGATGGTCTGCAGCCCTGTGGGGATGGGGTCAGCACTCACAGCCTCAGGCCCTGCTCCCCCAATTAGCACCCACAGCCCCACAGGGATACAGTCAGCACCCACAGCCCCAGCCTCGGCGCGCGAGCGGCAGCCACAGCGCCCCAGGGATGGGGTCAGGACCCACAGCCCCAGCCGCTGCGCGCCGTGGGCATCCACAGCCCCACAGGGAGACGGTCAGCACCCACAGCCCTGGGCCCTGCTCCCTCCACCACCCCCCCCCCCCTCGTCACCCCTTCTGCACCCACAGCCCCCGCCTCTGCGCCCCATCGGCATCCACAGCCCCACAGGGAGACGGTCAGCACCCACAGCCCTGGGCCCTGCTCCCTCCACCACCCCCCCCCCCCTCGTCACCCCTTCTGCACCCACAGCCCCCGCCTCTGCGCCCCATCGGCATCCACAGCCCCACAGGGAGACGGTCAGCACCCACAGCCCTGGGCCCTGCTCCCTCCACCACCCCCCCCCCCCTCGTCACCCCTTCTGCACCCACAGCCCCCGCCTCTGCGCCCCATCGGCATCCACAGCCCCACAGGGAGACGGTCAGCACCCACAGCCCTGGGCCCTGCTCCCTCCACCACCCCCCCCCCCCTCGTCACCCCTTCTGCACCCACAGCCCCCGCCTCTGCGCCCCATCGGCATCCACAGCCCCATGGAGACAGAGCTAGAGTCAGACCCACAGCCCCATAGGGATGGATTTGGCACCCACAGCCCTGGGCCCTGCTCCCTCCATCAGCACCCACAGCCCCACAAGGATAGAGTCAGCATCCATAGCCCCAGCCTATGCTCCCCATCAGCACCCACAGCTCCACGGGGACAGAATTGGCACCCACAGCTCCATGGGGATGGGGTGAGCTGCCCCCAACTCCCTCATGGGGTGGGAGAGGGGGATGCAGGGAGTTGAAGCAGCGGCACAAGTGATGCCAGGAGCCATGGCAGGGGCATCCCCAGCCTCCCCCCAGCCCCACTCACCCAGAGCCTCCACCAGGCAGCTCTCCCTGGTGTAGGCCTCTGCTGCCAGGCTGCTCTGGAAGCACTGCACCGACACCACGCCGTGCCCGCTCGCCCAGATCTCCAGGATGCGCCGCACCTTGGGGCAGCCCTGCAGGACAGTGGCACCTCACCACGGCCCCCAGTGCCCATGCCCATCACCCACAGCCCCTCAGTACAGCCCCCTGTGCCCATTACCAAAGCCCCCAGCCTCTCATAGTCATCACCGTGGCCCTCAGCCACTTGCTGCAGCTCCCCATGCCCATTACCATGGCCCCTCAGTGCAGCTCTCTGTGCCCATCACCTCAGCCTCCAGACTCCCATGCTCATCACCACAGCCCCTAGCCCCTCAGTGCAGCCCCCCGTGCACATCATCACAGCCCCCAGCCCCTTGATGCAGCCCCTGTACCCACCATCATAGCCCACAGCCCCTCAGTGCAGCCCCTGTGCCCATCACCACAGCCCCCAGCCCCTCAGTGCAGCCCCCGTGCCCCTCGCCGCCGGCCGCAGCCCCTCAGTGCAGCCCCTGTGGCCCTAGCGCGAGNCCCTCAGTGCAGCCCCTGTGCCCATCACCACAGCCTCCAGCCCCTCGGTGCAGCCCCTGTGCCCATCACCACAGCCTCCAGCCCCCTGGTGCAGCCCCCATGCCCACTCTACCCTCTGCGTCCCGGCACGGTGCTGGCTCAGTGCCTGGGTGAGGTGGCTGTAGGGACGGCCACGTGTCCCCTTGCCCACATAGAAGATGCCTTTGACAAAGGTCCTGAAGCACTCGGCTGGGCTCAAGCGGTGGGAGCGCAGGGGCAGGTTCTGAGTGGTCCTGGGGGAGCAAACCCCCAGCTCTGGGGCTTGAAGGACCTTTGGGGTTTGGACACCCCCCCCCTCCCCGTCACGTGGCTCACATGGGGCAGTGCTGTGGCCCTACCTGGGGTCAAGGAGGAGGTAGATGAAGCTGGACTTGGCCAACCCTTCCCTCCAGCAGCGGTTCGGGTCAGGACGCTCAAACTGCTGGGCCAGTGCCAGCTCGTCCTGGGCACAGTCGGGGATGCGGCCGGTGCGCAGCGCGGCCACCAGCTCGGGGCTGTGCCCTGGGACAGCCCCATGGCACTGTCAGCCCCGTGGCACTGGGGAGCACCATCACCCCACGGCACCATCACCCCATGGCACTGGGGAGCACCATCAGCCCATGGCACCATCATCCCACAGCATTGGGGGGCACCATCACCCCATGGCACTAGGGAGCACTGTCAGCCCCATGGCACCATCACACCATGGCACCAGGGAGCACTGTCAGCCCCGTGGCACTGGAAAGCACCATCACTCCACGCCACCATCACCCCATGGCACCAGGGAGCACCATCAGGCAATGGCACCATTATCCTACAGCACTGAGGAGCACCATCACCCCATGGCACTGGGGATCATCCTCATCCCATGGAACTGGGGAGCACCATCATCCCAAAGCACCATTACCCCATGGCACCATCATCCCATGGCACCATCACCCCGTGGCACTGGGGGGCACCATCACCCCATGGCACTAGGGAGCACTGTCAGCCCCATGGCACCATCACCCCGTGGCACTGGGGGGCACTGTCAGCCCAGTGGCACTGGCAAGCACCACACTCCATGGCACCGTCGTCCCACAGCACTGAGGAGCACCCTCATCCCATGGCACTGGGGGGCACCATCACCCCATGGCACCAGGGAGCACTGTCAGCCCAGTGGCACTGGGAAGCACCACACTCCATGGCACCATCGTCCCACAGCACTGAGGAGCACCCTCATCCCATGGCACTGGGGGGCACCATCACCCCATGGCACCAGGGAGCACCGTCAGCCCCGTGGCACCGTCAGCCCCGTGCCAGCACCACAGGGCACAGGCAGCCAGCCCTGGAGCAATGGGATGGGGATGCCCAGCACTCACCTGCCCTCCTGGACCGGGAGCCCCTGGCCAGCTCTTGCAGCCGCCGCTGATACAGCCGCTGGTAGAGCCGCCGCGTGAGCTCCGTGACGGGCCCCGGCTCGTGCCCCAGCGCCCGCAGCCGCCGCCGCAGCCCTTCGTCAGAGAGGGGCCGTGCTGGCACCCTGGTGTCCCTAGGGCTGGCATCCTCGGGGCTGCTGGTGGCCTCTGTGCCAGGGCTGTGCTGCCCAAAGGGCGGCTGTTCCTGCTGCTCGTCCTCACGGTGTTCCTGGGGGCAGCTCCTGTGGCTGGCAGGTGAGAGTGGCACAGCCGGGCTCCCCGGCTCCACCGCGGTGCTGCCCGGTGCCCGTGGGGCTGGGAGGTGGCTGAAGCTCCCCTGGGGCCAGTTGGGCTGCTGTGTCCCCAAGGATAAAGGGTTCTGCCATCCAGAGCCACCCTGCGGTGCCCTGGGGCTGACAGTGGCATGGGGAGAAGCCCAAGTGTCTAACGGGGAGTCCTGGGGGTGGCCGTGGCCACCAGGGACCAGCAGCACCGTGGGGCTGGAGCCAGGGGAGCTGCTGGCCTCTGGGGACAGGCTGGCTTGGCTGGGGACTCTGGGCAGGATCTCGGTGTCATCCAAAGAGCCTGACCCTCCTGTGTCCCTGCTGGACACATCCTCACCCTGTGAGGTGATGCAGGGCCCCAAGGTGATGGGGGGATCCCTGGGGACTCCCCGGGGTGCTCTGATCCTGGGGGGCCTCCGGGGCATCTCCAGCGTGTCCTTGTCAAAGAGGGAGGAGGAAGAGGAGGTGCTGAGCCGTGCTGCAGAGGCCTGGAGGCGGCTCTTGGACCTGGGGGTGACGTGGCAGTAGCTGAGGGGCTCCTGCTCCCCGGTGGTGAGGCGGCTCGGGCTGCCAAAGGGTCCTGGGGTGTGTGGGGGGGAGCCCTGGAGGCTGCACCCCTGGAGCTGGGCAAGCAGCTCCCCTCCATCCCCCACGTCTGAGCCATCCTCACAGCAAGGGGCTGCCCTTGAGCCCCCCCCCAAATCCTCACCCTGTACCCGCTTTGCATTTGAGGGGGTGGCAGGGGGCAGCTCCTGAGGGGCAGCTCCAGCTGGGGTAGGGGCTTTGCCCAGCCCCCCAGCTGCCTCCAGCCCCTCCCCAGCCTCGCTGGGCTCCAGGGTCTCCACGGCGCTGAGGAAGTGCTCGCTGCCACCGCTGCTGTCCCAGCCCTCAGCCAGCCCCAGCCCACCCTGGGCCGGGGGAGCCCTGTGCCCTGTCCCCTGTGCCCCCAGGGCCCTGCTGCAACTCTGGGGCTGGGGACAGCTCGGGGACCCCCCAGGACCAAGCCTCTGTGCAGGAGAGGGGACTGGGAGAGCCCAGGGGGGACCCTCCATCCTTCTCCCCACAGCCTGGCTCTGGGGTCCCTCGCAGAGCTCATCCCCATCCCAGAGCAGGGTGCTGGAGGCCAGGGGCTGAGGGGGCAGAGCTGAAGCCCCAGGGTCTGCGTGGGGCCACGGAGCACGGCAGGGGATGGCAAGGGCTGTGGGTTGTGGGGGACAGCCCCGCCAGAGCTGGGGCTCCCCCAAAGCGCAGCCGCCCCCCGGCTGCAGGAGCTGGGACCGGTGGGTGCTGCTCAGGAGCTCGGCGTCAGGGAGCCAGGAGGGGACGATGCCCTCGGTGCCATCCTCGGTCAGGAAGGACAGGGAGTGCCGGCCCCCCCCCGGCTCTGGGGGCAGAGACAAGAGTCGGTGTCCAACCCAAACTGGGGGGAAAGGGGGGGTGCACCGGCTCCTCACCGCCCCCAGCGCCCACCCTGGTCTCACCCTCTGCGGGGGGCCAGCACCGGGCACGCCGGGGGTCCCGTGGGATCTGCTCCAGCACCTCACCGACGGCTCCGGTCCCATCCTGCGGGGAGGGGACATCGCTGCCACCGCTGCCAGGGCCACCACGGCGGGGGGGAGGGGGACACACACGACACGGCATCGGCAGGACCACCACGGGACATCACAAAGCGCATCCATGGCCAGGCTGAGCCTGCTGCTCCCTCCCCAGTCCAGTCCCCCCCACGAGCAGGGTCCCAGCACACACGGTACCTCGCAGGGGCTGTCC
Source organism: Urocolius indicus (assembly GCA_013401255.1). Lineage (NCBI taxonomy): Eukaryota > Metazoa > Chordata > Aves > Coliiformes > Coliidae > Urocolius > Urocolius indicus. Next base: position 49,044 of record WBNH01002196.1, read on the forward strand.
CCATCCCCGGGGCTGTCCCCGTCCCCACTCACCTGCTCCCGGAGCTCGGGGTCCCCCCGTTCCCACAGCAGCAGCTTCAGGCACCTGCGGCAGCCCCGGGACGCGGCCACATGCAGCGGCGGCAGCTCCTCGACGGCCCTGCAGCAGGAGCAGGGCTGCAGCCCGGGCCGGTCCGGGGGGAGGGGGCCGGGGGAAGCGGTGCAGAACCGTCCCGTCGAGGTCACCCGGGTGCCTCCAGCCCCGCCGTGGGGTCCCGAATCCCCCCAAAAACATCCCCCAGCCCCCTCCAGCCCCCTCCCCCGGGGCTGCAGCACAACCCGTGGCCGGGGGATAACGCCCGTGTCCCCCCCGCCACAGATCCCGCGCCACCCCCGACACCCTAGCGC
>WBNH01002197.1:0-44069 GCA_013401255.1 Urocolius indicus
GCATCACCTTTTTCCAGCACAGTCTGGATTAGTACATGACAAATGGTAGGGCTGTGCTTCCACTCCTGGGGTAGTTGATTCCAAGTGATTCCAAGGACGCTCCTCCATGTGAAAGCAAATTGTTGCCTGCACTCTGCTGCCAAAGCAATTGAGAAATAAAAAAAACCAACCTGCACTGAGAGTTACAGCTTCAGTCCGAGGCAGCCACTTCTCTGGAGAGCAGATCAGCACTGAGGTGCCATTCAGTCCTGGGTTTTACACTGACCCAACAGAAATACTTTTAAGTAACCAGTACAGAAGCTCTGAGGTGAAAATATTTGATCCCACTGAAATTCTTGATAGCTTGGAGGTGAGTGTATTGCTGGGAAGTATCAGACCACAGTTGAAAGCATTTGGAGCTGTTAACTGCAGCTTTCTAACCAAAGGCACTCTGTGCTGTCTTTACCATGTCAAGATTGTTTCTGAGATGTGGAAATAGTCATCTTGGAGTGTTTTCCTCTGCAGTTTCCACTTTTGGGGCAGCAGAAATGTGTTGGACTCACCTGTATGCTCAATGGGGTGTGTTAATCAGCCCTCAGGTGGGGAAGCAGAGTATCTGCTTTTCCTGGTAAAGCAACTGCAAGTTTTATTCATTTGTTTATGTACTTATGTTAGTTTTCTTAATATTGCTGATATGATTAAAACCTTTCCTTTTCATCTCTTTCTTCATTGACTCAGTTACAAGTTTAAGGTCATAGCTGCCCTTAAAGCCCAGTCTCATCTGCTCTACAGCTCAGGCCTTCTACGTTTCTCTCACAAGAAATGCATCAACTTTTAAGCTGGGAAAAAAGGGCACCTAGTAGGTGATGGTTATCTGACAGAAGGTCTCTAGCTGACATTAAATCTTCCACATGTTATTTGGTTTATGGGCAAAATTCAAAATCTTATGACTCATTTTTAGTTTGCATGAACCTGGGTTCACTTTTCAGCTGTTAATGAGACAACTTCTCTGTGTAAATTGGGCATAAGATTTGGTAACATGGTTTCTCAAGTTCTTCTCCTGAAGCTTGAAAATTAAGAATGGGAAACTAACTTTTCTCCTTGGTTCATATGTATCATCATTGTATTTCACCAATAGTGAGCAATTTTTCCCTCAAAAAAAGGCCTGGGGTGTTAAGAGGCATTTCTTCTGCACCATCCATCACAAAGGAACAGAGAGATCTCAGCAGAGTCAGCGTGGATTTGGTTTTCATTGGTACCAGGGAGCTCCTCTACCCCTGGGAGTTCAGCTGGAGTGCAGCTTCTGCTACAGGGTCACCAGACTGAGCCCATTTAGAGTCCAACTGTGGAATCAGATTATGCACAGCCTCAGAACTTTTTAGGTTGCTGATACTGAGAAGCACTTTGGATTATCTAGGGAAAGCAGCAAAAGGAATAAAGGAAATACTCAATGGGTTGAAAGTAGCAGAAACAGCATACAGGCAGGAAATGTGCAAGCTGCTTGAATTGCAAGTTATTTCTGTTTGCATCAAGGCTGAATTTAGACCTATGAAGGGGAGGAAGGGGGAGCTCAGACACATTACATTAGGAGGAAATGTAATGAACAATCAGATGAAGGATTGGACTCCATTCTCTATGAACATAAGAGCAGAGCAGAGGCAATGTTTGATGGATTTAAAGGAGAAAAGGCTTTAAAGCAAGGCTTGTGATGGCTATGACAGGAAAAACAGATCTCTGAATGTTGCTTTTGGTCTGTGTGACATGTGGCCTAGACCCTGGAGTTCAGTGGTGAGGTCTGAACCACAGCAGTTTCAACAGGAAGATCCCAATGTGGAAGAGCCAAGGAGCTGTTCATTTCCTTTCTAAAGCCCCTGATTGATGTCTGGATGGCAATGCAGGCTCAACTTGCAATGTCTATAAAACATGGCAAAGAGTTCTGCTAGGAATTGTCTTTCCCCATGACCCAGGAGAGATCAGGATCATTCAATCAGCATCGCTGAAGGTGAGAGAATAAAGATGATGCTGACTTGCCCCTGTCTGTCCTCAGAAGAGCTGTGTCTCCCCTCAGGAATGATGGCTCTTCATTTCTAAGAGATAAGAGGGTCAGAATCTTGTAGTAGCAGTAAATACTTGTTGAATTGCTGAGGCCTGAGCATCAGGCCTGTAACCAAAGCTGACCTCTAGATGAACCTCTCAACCAAATGTGTGTAAAATTAGGATCTGATCATTAGTGGAGTATATATGATCGTTAGTGGAGTATGTATGATCACTAGTGAAAGGTGTAGCTTAGACAGAATGAAAATAGGTGTCATGAGAATATAGTTCTTTCCTTGTTTAGAAGCAGACTCTCAAGGACAGGGAAACCAGGTATCTGGCCTTGTTTGGAAGTATGTAGTGAAAGCCAAGTAGATAAAGAAACTCCCTTGGTTCCTCCCTGAGCCCTGGCCAGGCTTCAGATGGCATCTCAACAAAGAGTGAAACCAGATGTTCCTGCATTTGATGTCAGGTAACCTGTTTATTGAACTCCATTAAAGCTGTTGCAGTGACTTTGGAGACCTCCTCTAAAAGAGGACACACTGTGTCGGAGCTCCGAATTGCCAGGACAGGCTTTCCTGATCCTTGCTGCAACTGGGGCTCCCCAGCCACTGTGGAGCTGGATAGTGGGAAGGCATTACAGCAAAACATAAATTGGTGTCATGGATGGGATCAGAACAAAATGTTGCTCTTTAAATCTAATGTAATCATAGAATTGTTTGGGCTGGAAGAGAGCTTTAAGCTCATGGAGTGCAGCCTTTGTCCCAGCCCTATCAACCACCAGCCTATTTCCCTCAGTGCAACCACCTCTGAAACCCCTCCAGGGACAGTGACTCCAGCACCTCCCTGGACAGCCTCTTCCCAATGCCTGACAGCCCTGTCAGCAAAGAAATTCCTCCTCACATCCAGCCTGAACCTCTCCTGATGCAACTTGAGACCGTTTCCTCCTGTTCTATTGCTTGTCACTAGGGAGAACAGACCCCACCTCACTACAGCTTCCTTTCAGGTAGTTGTAGAGAGAGACAAGGTCTCACCTAAGCCTTCTTTTCTCCAGGCTAAACAGCCCCCGATCCCTCAGACATTCCTCATGAGACGTGCTCCAAATCCTTTCTTATCTTGGCAGCCCAACTCTGGATCCTCTCCAACACCTCCATGTCCTTCTTGTAGAGAGAAGCTCAGAACTGGAGACAGTATTGGAGGTGCAGCCTCACCAAAGACAAGTCCAGGGCAATGATCACCTCCCTGCTCCTGCTGACAACACTGTTCCTGATCCAGGCCAGGATGCCCTGGGCCTTCTTGGGCACCTGGGCACACTGCTGGCTCATGTTCAGCCACTGTCAGCCAGCACTCCAGGTCCCTCTGTGCCTGGCAGCTTTCCAGCCACTCTTCCCAAAGTCTGTAGCACTGCTGGGGGTTGTTGTGGCCCAAGGGCAGGACCCAGTCTGTCCATAATCCTTGGGTACTTTAATGTAATGTGTTACAACCAGTGTGTGAGTCTGTGGGAAAGATGGAAAAATGATGGACTGGAGCATCTCCCTTGTGATGAAAGGCTGAGGAAGCTGTGGCTCTGTAGCTTGGAGGAGACTGAGGGGTGACCTCATTCATGTTAATAAAATACATAAAGGTGAGTGTGAGGAGGCTGGAGTGAGGCTGTGCTCAGTGATGGCCAATAATATGACAAGGGGCAATGAGTACAAGCTGGAACAGAAGAGGTTCCAAAGAAACACAAGGAGAAATTTCTTCCCTGTTGAGGTGAGGGAGCCCTGGCAGGGGCTGCCCGGATGGGCTGTGGAGTCTCCTTCTCTGGAGACATTCAAACCCAGCTGGATGTGTTCCTGTGTGCCCTACTCTGGGTGCTGCTGCTCTGGCAGGGGGGTTGCACTGGGTGAGCTTTTGAGGTCCCTTCCAGCCCTTGAGATTCTGTTTTATTGGGATAACAGTCGCACACTGCTAAATCAAAACTGAATGTCAAGGCAAAGCCAGCACGTTTTAAGGAGAATTGCATTTATCGGGAACTCTTACAGAGAGACATTACTCCTGGTGAGGAAAAAGTGCTTCTGTACGTTCATCTGGCCGTGATTGATATTGCTGGTATTGATGGGCTGTTTTTCAGGATGGTATTATTGATTTTGCTGTACAACTCCATAAGAAATGCTTTTTTATATATATATTCAGGAAGTATTAGTGAAGTAGAGTTAGAAACTAGCTTTTGTCTTGAAACTAGTTTATTTTTCTAGTGTGCCTGAATGTAGGGATGGTGTTTCTAGAGTGAATCTTGACCTGACAACACCAGTGGGAGTTCTGCTGCCAAGTTAAGTAATACCAACTTTGTTTTCCTGCTCCTGCCGCTGACCTGCTGTAGGAAACAAGTTCTCCCACGAAAGACTCAGGTCAGACTCTGTGCAGTGCAGTGAAGCACTTCTATTAAGCGTTCTTGCAAGAGGGGGTGTCCTAGCTAGTAGGCACACCTGATAGGTACAATATTGCTCTTTTTATTCCCTATCCCAGCCGCAAGATCCCTCCCTTGTTTTCCCTCTAATTAGGTACTCCAAGATTTACAGCTTCCCGAGGCGCCTACAAAATCCCCTCAGGGGATGTCTGGTTCTTGTAAATTGTCACCCATTCCCCCACAGTCCCAAGATTTAGGACCCATGGGTTATCTAGTTAACCTTACAAAGAAACAACTAACAGTCTTGAGATAACAGCCTTGAGGTACAGATAACAGTCCTGAGATCAGCACCTCAAGGATGATAAGAGTTCTTCCTCTTAATTGCTTGGGCTCTATTCCTGCAAAAACAGCATCACTATTTCTTACACCTGCTCTGTCTCTTCACCTGCTGTTCTCTTGTTAAGTTCATTTTATACTGGGAATTCTATTTTCCTATGCAAGGCTTGTGCTGAATTGCTCTGAGGCCCTTAATACCATCACGACAGCAGCTCATGTTAAAACCTGGATACTGGACTTGAGTTTGTGTCGTTGCTACAGTATTTGATCAAGTTCCCTTGATCACATTGCTTCTTCATTTGCTCTCGTATCACCGTGTTGTGTGTCCCCTTCCCTATGGCCGTGACAGCGGTTCAGCCACAGCGCTCCCCGCGAGCCGCCTCCGCGCGTGTCCCGCCCAGCAGTGCCACGGGCTCCCTGCCCCAAGGCCCGGGCGAGGCGCGGGCGGCGGCTCCGGGCTCCGCGCGGCGGCTCCGCGCAGCGGCTCAGCCCCGCGNGGGCCGCAAGGTGCGTGCGGGCAGCGGCGGGGTCACGGGCTGCGGCTGCGGCTGCGGCAGCGCCGCTCCGACCGCCCCGTGCCCGGCCGGCCCTGCCCTGCCCTGCCCGCGTCCCCCCTCCCGCTAACCGCGGCAGGTGAGCGGCTTCGGCCGGCTGACTGCGCTCCCCGGGGAGCAGCGCCCGGAGGACACCCCGGCGAAACGTGCCCTCCCTGCCGCATCGAGGCCGGGCGGGCAGGAACGGGGCCGGGGAGCGCGCATCGCGTGTACAAAAGCTGCCTTTGATTGCGGGCAGGGAGGAGGGAGGGAGGGAGGGAGCGAGCCCTGGCTCTGGTGTGGGTGGTGTGTGGGCATCAGCACTGCTGGCTCTGGTGAAAAGCCTCCTTTGTCTTCGTGTTTGGGTGGGATTTTTTTTGTGTGTTTTGTTTTAAACTGGATTTTCAAAGGCTATTTTCGTGCACAATAAGTCTGTAAATAAAGAGTTTTTCTGTTTGTGTTATTCACCTGAGAAAAGACCTTTCTGTTTGCACAGTACGTTGCAAAGACTTTTGCAAATTTCAACTAAATTTCGAGGAGCGAGAGAGGTCTCAAGCCTGTGGCAGTAACACGGGGCTTGGGGCAGAGAAGGGAGGCTGGTGGAATAGGCTGAGGTGAGCACAGAGTCTGGCCAGCTGGGGAACCCATGTGTGCACACAGGTGTCCCCCGAATGCTCCACGTGCGCCTTTGCGAGTGCAGAGCACAGCATTGCTTGTGATTTCTGTCAGTGAAAGAGGGCCCTGAGCTGGACAGGCTCTCTCTCCTTGTATTGATGACTACAAGCATTTGGAGGGAGGGTAAAGAGAAGCATTGGTTAAGGGTTACAGACAGGTGTGAGACGTAGTTGAGAGTATGTCCTGTGGTCAGATGGTATTCAGATACAAAACCGAGCCTCTTTACTTCTGCTGAGCTAGTCACAAAATAATCTCTTGCTCCTAGGAAGTGGCCCCAGAAATCTTTCCAACCTTGTGTTGTTGGAAACATCATGTGGCTTTACTTTTCAGTTGTGCTTTGGTACAGACTTCAAAATGTGAGTCTAGTAATGTCATTGTTGAAGACCGTGTTCTCTGTGAAATGGGATGCACCTGCTAAGGTAGAGGTGCTGCTTGATGAACTTGGGAAGGTGAGGAGGGAGAAGCAAATGTTTCCACTAATTAATGTCTGAAATGAACTCTGTATGCATAATTCATTAATGCACGTTATTCAGTTATCCTCCTTTCCCCCCACTACTGGTTAGTTCAAGAGTTGAACTTCACCAGGTAGTAGTTGGGGGTGTTGCTTTCCCTGACCCCTGTGCTGAAGAGCAGTTCAACAGCCAAGTGCTTCCTTCAGTAACCGTTGGAAATAGCATCTTCAGGAATCACTCCTAATGTAGGGTCAGTATTAATAAAGACTCCAATTTGGGATTTCAATGAGAAACTTTCAACTTTGCAGACAGTTGCTAAAGATGATGACCACTTTGGGTTTGTTTTTCTTTTGCTTTTCAAGGCCTCACAGAACCGAGCTCTACGAAGCTCCTCCACCAGCATGTTGGCCTATCGTATATTCTCCAGACTACAACATCACCTTCATGGGACTTGAGAAACTGCATCCATTTGATGCAGGGAAATGGGGGAAAGTCATCAATTTCCTCAAAGGTAAAATAATAGAAGGCACCTCTTAGAGAAATGTTTGTACAAAAGCTAATAGAAACTATGTAGTTAGTGCAGACATATTAATAATTGCCAACAGAGTGACTGTACACCTTCATTGCTCATTGTGTAGATTTAAGCTACTCTCTTTAACCGTATTTGGAGTGTTTTGGTATCCTTATATATTTGCAGACTTAAATCTTAGTGAGTTAAATTGACTGAGGTGGATTGGATGTTGTGTGTTACACGTTGTTGAAGATCTTGTCTATGTAATGTTAGAGCAAACATCCTACACCAGGGCTTTTTCATGCAGAGGTTTGTTTCACAGTCCTTTGGAAAGGTATTTTCTATCCCACTCCAGTAAACCCACAGTTTTGGTTTCAGCTCTGTCATGCTGTCTGTGCAGAGTGAAACTTCAGAAATATGATTGAAAATTCAAGCTCATTAAATGATTTGCTCTTCCCAGAGGCACGAATAATACTAGTCAGAGGTACTACTTTTGCTCTTTTCAGTCTACCCCAGAGCTTTACAAGAATGTGAGTAGAAAGGAGGAAGGAGAAATATGAGCATACTAACATCTTACATCATCTTAAAATATTTCTGGTCTTTGTGATTTGAATGAAAGCACGAAGTGAGCAGAATTTCATTGCTTGGTCTTTGTAAGACATGTTTATGTGGGATATCTAAGAGGTGTTTCCACCTCTTGACTTTCAGCCTAGCTTGAATGCCTTGTGGCTGTAGCTCATTGTGCTGCATTTTGATACTTAATGAGTCAAACACTTTCCTTCAGTTTTAGATTAATGTTTGAGAACAATGTTTCCTCTAAGTTTCTTCTCGAGGAGAGTTGCTGTTTGCAGTTCCAGTTTCTTCTTTCTTTGGAGGACCAAGTCTGGGTCTAAAACAGAACACAGGCTTCCTGGAAACTCCTTCCTATGTTAGCTGCAACCTGAGTTGCAGTTTGGAGTACTGTACACAGCTTCCTATAGCCTTGTGCTTCCATTGCTTTACACTTGGTGTGGCAAGAACTGAAGCAGTCTTTGTGGCTTGTGACAGTACAGGTGTTAATGATGGGATGTAACCTAGTTATTCAACTCGGATTGCAGACAGTCTACTGGCAAATCCTGCTTTTCAGGCTGAAGGCTAAGTGCAGGTTGTGTAAATCCATTCTTTATTACCCTGATAATATTATTGTAATATTTGGGAAAAGCTTTGAGCTGCGTCTGATGAAAGGCAGAACTTTGTGTGGTGCTGCTCGTTACTGCCATTGAAACAAATTGGAAGATGCAGGCAAAAGTACATTAAGGAGACATAAATGTAAGAGCAAGGATCGGGGCCTGTAGAATCTTGGCATCTCTTCATCTGAACCTTAAGCTTGTTTACCAAATTGAAAAGAAATAAGTCTTTTTCTCTTGCCAAGACAAATGTCTGAGAGCCAGACCTCTTCCATTTCTGTGGATTTATTAATGACCCCTTCAGCTGATGATCTTTTGCAGTGAAGTATTGCATTTCTGACTTGAGGCTACCCCGTTTTCCTTTAACCTTGGTTAAATGAGTTCTAACACTCCATTTAAAAGCAGCTGAGTTTTGGATCTTTCCTCTGACAACCTTAAGGTTTGGTGACTTGGTTCATAATTAATCAAAACCTTTGCCTTTCTGCTCCTTCTCTGTGCAAAGTCTTTTTCTCTGGCTCTTTTCTATGTGATGTGTCCACTCTTTACTCTCAGTCTTTCACAGAAAATTAGTTTTCTCAATCACTTTACTGTCCTTTGTAAAGGAGAGAGAAGCCAGAGGACACCCCAGGCCACTCTTGGTTTTCTCTGGCTCTGTATAGCAGTCTCTGGCAACAACTGATCCCTATCATCACCAGGGAAATCACCAGTGAAAATCTTTCTACACTTACCTTGTCCTTCCTTGAGAATTATACTGTTTTCAGTTTGGCTTTCTGTCTGACACCAATGAATGAATGAAATGTTTCTCCAGCCTCAGTTGAGAGAAACATAAACTTGCCAAAACAAATATTGTTGCAGGTGCTGTTCTGGTATAACACTTTAGAGCAAAATCTCTCACATTTGTGAGATGTTTTCTTCCTCCTCCAAGTATAAAATTGGAGAAAAGGTAGAGTCTTAGAAGACTGCAGCCTTCTGCACAGTAATTAAATGTCAAAATTAGCCTGAGAAGACCAGCACACTGCCTTATACTTATCATTTGTAGTGGTCATATGCAAGGCAGTGTTGGTTTTGTGCACTGCTTAGCTTTTTTTCAGTGGACTCCAACTTTCTGACATGTATATCCAGATATATGCATTCAAACACATAATCTCTGACCACATTCTGAAATCTTGCGGTGATATTTTGTAATTTGCTCTTACAAAACTAGGTTTTTAAGCTGTGTTTTGGTTTCTAAGGGGAAGAATTAGTAGCTGGTCATGGTATCTTTTGTCATGAAGAGTGAGCATTCACTTCTGTGACCATCCAAGCAATTATTTTGGTTTGAATTTTGATTATTTTTTTATTCTTCTCTGATTTAGGGAATTGAACACTAATATCAACTGTGAAATTCCTTAAAGCAAACTATAGAATGGTGACTATTTGATGTTATGAGCACCAGAATTTCCCTGGTGTATCAAGCCCTAAACTGAAGGGCGTCTTGTAATCCTTTTGTGTCTGTCCATCCTCTGTCACTCCCTGTCTTTTCTTTCAGTTTAAACAAGAAGTTACCATGACTGCACTATGAAAATTTTCTGTAAACAATATCATATCCACAGTACCTTAATAGCTTATGTGTATGAGGGTGTATATTTGCAAATACTGAGTAAACAAAAATTGTTTCAGTGAGTTTACATTACAGATGAAGTTAATACATCAAGGTCAAAGGGGTTTCTTTGGCAGGGTGGAGTATGGGAACTTAAATGATAGTGTGCAGTGACAAGTGTTATTTTTCTCCTATTCCAGAAGAAAAACTAATTGCAGATGACTTGATTGTACAGGCACGGGAAGCTACTGATGAAGATCTCTTGGTTGTTCACACAAGGCGCTACCTTAATAAATTAAAGGTACTGTACTTACTAATTTGTTTTTCAAGCAAGCTGTCTAGAATTAGAGTCAAAGGTAACAGATATCCTACTAGATTTATTGTAGAATCAGCTTTTGCACATTATAGAATGGTGTGTTTTGATAACATTGGTAACATTTTAATTGAGAATACTGAAAGAAAACCATGGAAGCAGTAGGCAATTCACAGTATAGAGGAATGGAGGGGAAAGAGAGTCTACCATGTTACACAGGTGACCTGAAGTGATGTTTCAGCACAGTTTAATGAACATAGGAAAATGTTAATGTTTGAGATGTAAATAATATTCCCCTTAGTACCAGGGGTACTTCAAAAGTCTTCAAAAGTGTTAAGCTTTGATTTACTCTAGTAAAATAGAGTTCTGAAGTTGAAAATACATCGGAGAGCACTAAAATGGAGTATTTTATTGGATGTCTTTTAATGCAAGAATTGCTTTATGGGTTTGAGGCTCGTGTAATCTCAAAAGAGCATCCGTGTAGGGATTCCATTGTCTGTTGTGGAGATAAGTGCTGGCTTCATACTTAGTCACTACCTGTATCAGTGGAATCAAAGTAGGGGCATAACCTTGCATGACCTGTGTGTGAAGATTGCTATACCAACTCATACAGGATTACATCTTCACTGGGGATAAAGAGCATTTGTTGGGTGTTTCTAAATGAAACGTCCATTTCTTAAACTCTAATGTAACTTTAAAACAGAAACATTTGAGATCTCTGAATATATTCAGGCATCTGTAGGTGAAATTGGAGAGTAGATAAGTGCAGGTGACATTGCTTTCGTTTTGCAACTCTTAAGAGGGCAGAGAAAGAATTTATATGAGAAATCATCTTTCCTTTCAGAAGTCAGAATAAGTTATTTTGAGTCATCGCTGCCCTTCCACAGTGAAAGAGTCCTTGTAATGCTATTTCTGGAATGTTTTATTTTTCTGTGTGAAGGATCTATTATTTGTGTGAACTCTTTCCATTCTTACTCCTTTTCTGAGCCCTCTTATGCGTCTTCATTCTGTGCTATAAAGTTACATCCAATTTCAGACATCATTAGATTTGATCTTACTGCAGCTGTTACCGATATTGGGCTTTTAACTCCATGGAGCCACCCACCTCTCTGTACTGAATCACTTCTTTGAAGCAGGGTGTAATGTGCATAGCTCAGTTTGGAATACCATAATAATATTTTTAGTACCTACAGAATGGTTTCACAGGGAGTTGTCTGCATAACTTGGTGTTCAAAACCAGTACTGTTGTGTGGATTCAGATGTGGTTAACTGTGTATCTCTCCTTCCTCTCTTCTTCAGGGAAAATTTCCTGCAACTGCAGAAACTAGAAGATATATGTGTAGTGGGCTTGTGTGGCCCACTTGGTTTTGGTAGCAGGGGGGCTACAGGAGTGGCTTTCTGTGAAAAGCTGCTGGAAGCTTCCACTGTATCTGACAGGGCCAGTGCCAGTCAGCTCTGAGACAGACCCACTGCTGACCAAGGCCAAACCAAATAGTGACAGATGGCATAGTGGAGAAGGGGAACAAGTTGCTGCACAGGTGCTAAAAAAAAATCTGCAGCAGAAAAAGGGAGTGAGAACATGAGAACAGTTCTGCAGAGACATGAAAGTCGGGAGAGGAGGAGGTACTCAGGCACTGGAGCAGAGGTTTCCCTGCAGCCTGTGGTGCAGCCCGTGGTGAGGCCTTGCTCTTGCAGCTATGGAGGCCATGAGAGAGAAGAGACCCATTTGCAGCCTGGGGAAGACCCCACACTCAAGCAGATGGGTGCCCAAAAGAGGCTGTGACCCTGTGGAAAGCCCATGTTGGAGCAAGTTCCTGGCAGGACCTGGGAACCCGTGGAGAGAGGAGCTCACGCTGGAGCGGGTTTGCTGTCAGGACTTGAGACCCTGTGAGGGACCGACACTGGAGCAATCTGTTCCTGAAAGAGGAGACCCACATTGGGGCAGTTTGTGGAGGACTACTTCTCATGGGAGGGACCCCACACTGTAGCAGTAGGAAGGGCGACGAGGCCTTCCCCTGAGAGGAAGCAGCAGCAGCAGAGCACATCTGTGATGGACTGACCATAACCCCCATTCTTCATGCTCCTGTGCTGCTAGAGGGGAGGAGAGAGAGTCTCAGGCAGAAGGGATGGGTGGGGGGAGGAGTTTTATGATTCAGAGTTTTTTAGTTTCCCATTTGCCTGATCTGTTTGGCTTGTTCATAAATCAGAGCAACTCTCCCAAAGCTGATTCCATTTGCCTGTGGTGGTAATTGCTGAGTGATCTCCCCTTCATTATCTCAGCCCCAGAGCCTTTTGTTATATTCCTCTCTCCCCTGTCCAGCTGAGGATGGGGAGTGATGGAGTGGTTTTGGGGAGCACCTGGCAGCCAGCCAGGGCTGAACCACCACATCATGCCAACAAATTCCTGCCCAAGCAGTCAAGATAAAGGTGCACAGTTGCAATCACCAAATAACATGGTGAGGCGTGAAAAGGCCCTGGGTATCCTCTGCGTTGCCTTATCCAAAATCTGCCGTGCTGCTTTGTTTGGTTTTTGTATCCCTAAAAATAGACATCTACCAATAAATGGCAAAGCTTATGTTATATCAAGTCTGAAGACTACAAAAGTGTGTGTGTTTCTGGGGATGCCTAGGTTTCCTAAAATAATGGGTGACCTGAGGATTCTTCATTTAACATTTGGCATGAATTTGGTAGAAGATGGCACACACTTGTGTTTGGTATCTGAGCAGCAGCTGGAGAATGTGGCTGGGAGTTGGTTGAAGGAAAACAATATTGCATGCACAAAGTAGATCAAACATTACTGGAAATTATGACTGATCCTTACAACAAAATTTGACCTTTTGAGTTGAGGTGATTCCCCCTCAGTTATTCCTTTAAGCAATTTACATGTCTAAGCTAATGGCTTGCAGTACTTTTCCACTATGTTAAGTAAAATAATGAATTGCTTGTACACCAGCATGCTGACATTTTGGAAGCAGATAGGCAATGAGATTCAAGCTAGCTTCAGACCATAGAAGTCTTTCATTTGAACCATTTATGTATGACAAGTTCTATGATAACATAGGTGGGCAAATACTGAAATGGACATTGTCAAGGGGATGGGGCAACACTCTTCTGTATTATCCAGTGATAGAAGTAGGGATAATGGACAAAAGCTGGAACACAAGAAGTTCCACTTAAGGAAAAGCTTTTTTAATTTGTGAGGTGAGGGAGCCCTGGCCCAGGCTGCCCAGGGAGAGTGTGAAGGCTTATTCTTGGGAGGTCTTCCAAATCCACCTGAACACATTCCTGAGTGACCTAAACCAGATGGGACCTGCTTTAGCAGGGGGGTTGGATTAGATGATCTCTAAAGGTCCCTTCCAACCTCTACCATTTTATGATTCTGTGAAATGCCAAGGGTAATGTGTGTGCAAGATGTGCTTTCCTGAAAGTGATGTGAAACAGGTCATCGACTCTTACACGTTTGTGATGCATGTAGATTGAAACATAGAAAGTTAATCACTTCATTAAAAGTGTAAATTTCTGTGCCTAGTAAAAAGTGGATCAATGTGTGGTTTAGTGATGGGCTTGGCAGTGTTAGGTTAGTGGTTGGACTTGATCTTAAAGGTCTTTTTGAACCAAACTATTCTATGATTATAGGGTGCTTCTGTGCTTTGCCTCTTCATTGGTCATGTGAGTGCATCTGCCAGGAGACCAGAAGTACCTCCTTCTTTGTCATGGTGGTACTGGCAGTGTGCCTGTGGAAGGTGACAGGACTGTTGGGAGTGAAGGCAGTAGCAGCAGGCTCATAAAATCATCAGTTCAGCGCTTCTGGCTGGTTCAGGTGTTAGGATAAACCAGCACAGAATGAATGCATCTTGGGCTGTGTGTGTTGTGTGAGTGACCACAGGGGACTGGGCAGATGAAAACATGGTTTTGGTTTGAATAAAATGGGCAACTTCAACAGTGCTTAACGTTCCTCTGCCCAGTCCCTCAGCTCATGTTGTTCTTCGTTGTTTCTGTCTGCTCCCTACATTGTGCTTTTTTCTTGCTCAGTTTTTCTTAAGCTTCCTTGGTAAAAAATTTACAAGGAGCAGTGATGGTTTCCTGTAAAATGATTGTGTTTAAGGTCATGAGAGCAGAGGCATGAATGTCATCACTTTGACCCAAATTTCCACGTAATGTTGATGTGTGAGGTAAAGGTCTATAGGAATATACAAAAAAATGTTACTTTAAAAGTAAAAGATATTTGAGAGATGTTTGGAGAAAACTGACAAACAATCCTTAGTCGCAGGGACAAAGGTCTGATGGGGTTTAGTTTCTGCTCTGTAAATGCTATGGGGCGTTCTTTGCAGCTAAAGAAAGTAGAGAACTCCTTCAGGGTAAGGCAGCATTTGGTTAACAATGGTTTGTTCCTTTCCTTTTGATAGTTCCAACCCATTGGTTCTCAGATTGATGCACCAAAAATTGGGGTTTAGCTGGTTAGTTTTCTGGGGTGTTTCACCTGGCTATCATCTGTTTCTACCAGTGCAGTGCCTTATTCCTAATGATAATAGTGTGTTCATCCATGGCGTGGTAACTTCTATGAAAATTACACACTTTCAGTTCTCCTGTATGACTTCATCTTGATTTAAACTACAATTGTACTTTATCTGTTGAAGATGAGTCCAAACAGCTTTGACCCAGGTGTTGGGTTTGTAAATCTGTGAAGCTGGGAATAGCTCCAGGAGCTTGCCAAAGATGTAAACACAGTTTAATTTTAGATATTAAAGAACAAGATTGCATATTTTAAAAAACCTGATGGACTGTTGTCTGTGTTTAAATGCTGAATGCAATGAATGCATAGAGGCATTCCTCAGAGACTGAGAGTCTCTGACCTCTGAGTACCTCAGAGACTGGGTTTGATCATTTATGTGCTGTTCGCATTAATCCAGCGTAAAAGCAAATACTTTAGATTTATCTTCCTAAAACTGGTTTTTCAGTTCAACTTTCAGTCACAGAATCTCAAGGGTTGGAAGGGACCTCAACAGCCCATCCAGTGCAACCCCCCTGCCACAGCAGGAACACCTAGAGTAGGTCACACAGGAACTCTTCCTGATGGGTTTGAATGTCTCCAAGAGAAGGAGACTCCACAGCCCATCTAGGCAGCCCCTGCCAGTGCTCCCTCACAGGGAAGAAGGTTTTCCTTGTGTTTCTTTGGAACCTCTTCTGTTCCAGCTTGTGCCCATTGCCCCTTGTCCTGTCATTGGCCATCACTGAGCACAGCCTGGCTCCAGCCTCCTCACAGCCACTCTTTATGTATTTGTAACCATGAATGAGCTCATCCCTCAGTCTCCTCTTCTCCAAGCTGAAGAGCCCCAGCTCCCTCAACCTTTTATCAGAAGGGAAATGTTCCACTCCATCATCTTTGTGGTCCTGCATTGAACTCTGTCCAACAGCTCCCTGTGCTTGTGGAACTGAGGGGCCCAGAACTGGATACAGTATTGCAGATCTGGTGTCATGAGGGCAGAATAGAGGGGGAGGAGAACTTCTTTTCACCTACTGCCCTGGAACTTGTTGTTTGGATTTTATTTCATTTAGCTTTGGGGCTTTTTTTGGTTGTAACATCTTGGTGTAGTGTTACTCTTAGCCACATTTAATAACACTGCCTAGTTGTTAATTTGTAGGAGGACAATGTACCTGGTTAAGGGTTAGCCTGACTTCTTTATGCCTGTTAACAAAAAAGGGAGTTTGGTTTTTTTTTCATTGAAACTTCAGTTCATACATTGAATTATAAATCCAGACACAGGAAGGTAAATTTTTCAGGAGCTTAGGATATTAGATATAGAAATAAATCAAGAGTTAAATGGAGTTGATAACGTGGCTTTACTTACTCTTTTTAGTTACTGAAGAGTGTTTATATATGATTATTACACTTCCCTGAATCCACACTAAGTTTTAATTTCTGTTAAGTTCCATAATTACACGTCTGCAAAACTTTCTAGAGAATCAGTAATTTGATGGCTGAGAGCAAGTATCTACCAAAAGAAATAGTAACTGATGTTATTCTGATACGTGCAATTTGAGTGCAAAAAATAATTCCTAAACAAAAAAGCCCCACACTCAAAACTTGAAGATTACATACTGCAAATATTTTGTGTTCCAACCTTTAAATCATTTTCCTGATGGTACATTGTAACAAAACATTTCCTTGAAACCTTTTCCAGAAGTGTTTAATATGCTAAATAAATTTTAATTGATTCTTCATGCCTAAATTTGTACTGTGTGTTCACTTAAGTGTTTGAACTTCTTAGTTGAGTTGTCTGCCTGTTTTGTTTTTTCTTTTCTCCTTGGTGTATCCTTTTGGCTTGACACAGGAAAAGATATTTTAGGTTTGAACAATATATCAAGCGTAGCTTGCTATTAATACTGCTGAAGGACACTTCACAATTCTTCCTCCCAATCCCAGGGATATTAGATTTTCTGAAACACTGGCTTGCTGAAAAATTGCTGATTTATTACCATTTGATACTAAAATCTGAAAAACCTAGTGATGGTGATTTAGAGTGGTGAATGTCATGGCTAACAACTTGAGGACGACCCTATTTGAAGGTTATCAATAAAAGACTGTTGTGGTCATCATCTGAAAGTATTTAAAACCTTGCTAAGGACCTATGAGCTTCTTTTCAGTAAATAGCAACTGATGAGAGATCTAAATGTCATCATTAAGGCAGGCTACATTAACTGGAACTTTTTTTTTTTTCCTCCTCCTTTGTAGTGGTCATTTGTTGTGGCTACAATCACAGAAATTCCACCAGTTGCCTTTCTTCCCAATTTTATTGTTCAGAGAAAAGTGTTGAGACCTCTACGAACACAGACAGGAGGAACAATAATGGTAAGGTGCTCTTGATTCAATTCTTCTTTGCGTACAATCTAAAACATGAGCAAAGTCACTGCTTGTTAGCAACTATCAAGGTGAAGGATGTGCGTGATATTATGGTCTGTAATTTGTAGAAGTGAAGAGACAGTGAGAGGCAGCCTGGGCAAGCAATAATAGGTATTGCAAATACTAAGAATGGGAAGCTTCAAAGTTGATAACGTAGAAGCTATTTTTGAAGCACATATTTACCAAACAGCCTTGGAACCATAGTTTGTTTGTTCTTGAGACAGCATTTACATTTTGGAGTGGTATCTAGTTAAAACTAACTTCAATTATTAAAATGATCTGCATTTTCTATTGTAAATGCTACGTAATCAGTTGAGCTGAACTCAAGTGAGATGTAGCTTGTTCCACCTTAACAATTTGCTTTCTAATTAGATAAATGAGTGCTTTGGTCAGAGGAGCTGTGTAAGTGTTGCCAGACAATTCTGTTGAAAATTGCCGGTAGAGATGTTGAGGAAGTAAGAGAAACCAGTTAATAGCTGGAGCCAGGAATGAGTTATTTAAAGAATGTATTGAGGAAAAGATACCTTCATCACTGTTAACCAGTAGTTAATGGTACCTTTCCTGCCCTTTTTATCCTTCCTTATCATTATTAGAGCTAGAGTTCAGAAGCAGCATGGTGCTGGGAGAAGATGGTTAACAGTGCTGATCTGTCTTTGCAGACACTGAGCTGTAGCAGTTACATAAAGGGAAGACCAATAATGCTCTCTGAATTAATACTATGATACAAGTAGATCTTTGCTACACTTTAGCTACTGTTACAGTGGGTGCTTGTGAAAAGGACAGAGGTCCATATTGCTTTTCCTACATCTATTGGAAGCCAACTATTGAAGAACACTATTTTGCAGGTTGACAAACCATTTAGAGTATGCCTGTGCCAGATATAAGAATGTGATTTATTGCAAACACTAGATATTAACAGTGAGTGAGACTGGGAGGCCACAAATGAAGAGTAAAGTAATCGCATTGTTTTCGGAAATAGGCTAATAGGGATCTTCCTGCTTCTGTCCACAGACGTGTGGGTACTTAGTAATCTGCCCTGGAAGATTTCTTGTCAAGGTTTCTTCTTTTTCAATGCTTACCTTTTGTGAATATATCAAGAATGTATTAAAGACATAAATAATATCACAAGCTCTTCTATGACTAGTTATTAAAAAGGAGTGCAGTATGGCTTTCAGAAACAATGAAAAAGGTTGAACCCGTTTGAGTCTGACTTATGAGAATGGTGTGAGTGAGCCCAAAAGGTTGGTGAAGCATTTCTTCAGGTTTCCTTTAACTTCATGGGGCTGACACGAATTTAAATGTTCATACTACCACTTGTTTGTTTAGTGAATTTGATCACTCTTAATCTCTCTTAGGCTTTACTGTGGGAAAGAAAAAGTAGAGAGGCAATAGTTATCAGACTTTAAGGCAAGATGAAATATCTTGCTTTTCTGTAATGTTTATTTTTTTAATGCTAGAACTACTCAATGCCTGATTCTTCATCAGACCAAAATTATCAGTTTGGTTCAGAATTTTAGTGCTCTGTTGTTACATCTGTGTCCCATCCAGGTGCTGGATTTGCAAGTGGGTATGTAAAAGTAAATCTCTGCCAGTTGTTTGGTTTGTTACCAAAATGTGACAGATATTTAAGTATCTGGAACTCTTCAGAAAGTTGGAGTATATCATCACATTTCAGCTGTGCTGCATGCAAATTGATGTATTTTATGATTGATACTGGGGAATGCAGTGTTGATGTAGTGTAGTTCTCCAGGATACTGTGAAGTACTGGGAGTAGTTGGAAAATGTGTGGATATATATATGTGTGTTCAGAAAAATCTGACTTACAGCTGAAGGAAAAGGTGAGAGTCAGAATCGTAGCAGAGAAGTAACAAAGATTTCCAGGGAGTTTTTGAACATGGGGATCATACAGGGAAAGATCAGAAAGTCACCTCCTTGATGCTGAAATTGTCTGTGTGAAGTGAGTTAACTGGTGCTTATTGCTCTGAGCTGTTAGGTAAAAATGGCCAGTGGTTTCTTCTTAAATCATTACGTCAGTAGTGAGGCCCCTGTTCTGTACCACCTTTAAACCTTGCAGGTTGCTGAGTCTCGTTTTGATTCAGGCTTGAGAGTGGGAAATGGCTTTCTTTTCTAAAGTAAAAGTTGCATATATCTGGCCCACCTCAGAACTAATTTTCTCCAGCTGTTATTGTTCTCAATTCTTAAAATCCCATTTCCTAATTCTACTTTAATTCTTCTGTGTTGCTCTGTCTCCTTGGATGTACATGTTATTTAATGTCCAAGGATAATGAGGTAAGGAAAATATGTGGAAGTGTTTGTACAGTGTAGCTATGTTTGATGCTTTTGTCAAAGTACAATTTAACTATGTGAATTTGGAAAGAACGTGCTAGGTTCTGGATAAATCTTTAGGCTTACTGGATTATGGTAATAGGCTAGATATCAGAACCTACCACCACCTTTTGTAAGTGTTAACTGGCTAAAGCAGTTATTAGCATCACCCTAATAACAAACCTGCATAAACCACTTGGAGCATTTTCTCCTGGCAGGAGCTGGAGATCATGCCAGACTGGTTTTGCTGCTGTCTGTGTAGTCATCTTGCTTTCAAGTCACTGCTGGGAAGTTGGAAGGTAGTTTGACCATCACTTAAAATAAATTCCAAAGCCTGGTGTTACAGACGAGATAGTGGTAGAAAGAATTTTCAGTTTGTATGGTTCATGTAGCTGAAACAGCTTAAAAATTTCTGCTTGTCACTCCCAGGCAAGTCACTTCATTTAGTCTTTCAGCATCACCTCAGATTCCTGGTCAGTTCTGTTCTGTGCAGTCAGTAGTGGTTGTTGAGATGAGGGATTTTGGCCTGCAGAGTACTGTCTGAGTAGGAACATGCTGAGTCTTCTCTTACAGCTGAGCTCTTTCTGTACAATAATTATGAGGAATGAAGACAAATAACTGGGAAGAGTCTACAGTTTCCTAATAGTCTTCCTTTGGTATTTCTTGAAGGTCTTGACAGTACATGTATGGAAGATCTATTTCAACTTGATATCCACTAGACAATACTTCTAAATGGCCTTGGGATGTTTTTCATTGTGCTTGTGTTATCTCCAGTTCATAAAGCTGTGTTCACTAGTTATAGATGTGGACATGTAGAAGAGAGAGCCACTAGCTGTCTATTGGCTTTTGTGTTGTGCCTCCTGAAACATGAGTGACATCACTGGTCTCTTTTGGATTGATCTTGATGCCATATGCTGTTATTCTTTTACCTTTTTTTCTTTTTTCATTTTGGGGAAAGAGGTCTGTGTTCTAAAAGCAGTTTTGATCCATCAGATGACAACACTTGTACAGTACAAGTCAGAAGTACAATCTTCAGCTACTCCTCATGGTCCTGTTTATCATGGTTATCCCTGTTGAGTTTCTCTACTTAATGATTTTTCTTTTTAGCAGTAAGAGAATACTAGGTTTTGGTGAGGAATCCCTGAGAAGTCTGTTAAATCACAGATAACGTGCTTTTCCCTCTGACTTCATGGGTTTTATACTTCAGCAACTGCAGTCTTCTCTCATGATCCTATTTATATAAGTTAGCATGTTCCTAACAGGATGATGTTTACTTTCCAGTAGTTTTCTTACTACTGAATTAGAATTCTTCAAACACAAATATTGGTGAGGAAGAATTCTCAACTGTCCAAGCTCCTTTTCAGATGGGATCTTTAATATGTTCTTCTCATCATTACAGAAAAGGGCTTTTGCTCTTTGTTTCTTTAAACAACTACTAATATCCCTTTTTTTCACATGACACTTAAGGAATACTGCAGCTAAACACTTGTTTCACTCTTCCTGGCCAAAATAAGTCATTTAAGCCTTGTGTATGTTTTCTCTATCAATACTTCCTCTCCCCTGAAGGTCATTTGAGTTCGATGAAGAAATACAGGCAAGAGTTCTTCTGTGGAAGGAAAAAGATTGATAATATTCTGTACTATGCCTGTTATTTAAAAAATGAATCACAGAATGCTTCATACTGGAGCATTTCTCTGTCCCCACCCCAAGCTGAAACTATTTTCATCTGTATCTTCAGGATTTTGAGCTTGCATTCCTCCTATTTTTAAATGAACAGGAAGAATATTAGGAGTTTGTCGCTCGTTTTTGACTCTAACACTTGTACTTGCCCTTTTTCGTTTGTCTGCTAGGGGTCGATGTTCACCTCTGCAAAGCACTGGGAATGAAACACACATGAGAGATCACATTAGTTGTTCAGCAAATTATGCTGTGGGTAGTCTTGTATGTTCCTATTTAGACACCTGATTAAGAGTGATCTGTGGTAGCAAACATCCAAAAATTCACTGAGCATGTCCAGATGCCCAGAGTTGCATTTGAGGTGGAAGCAGACAGTGTTCAAATGGTTGGCTCCTTCATTCATGAAGTTCTCACTGTAATTTTCTCAAGGCAGGAAAACTTGCTGTTGATAGAGGCTGGGCAATCAACGTGGGTAAGTACAAACGTGGTGCATTAAATGACACTTGAAACAGTGTGTTTAAAATAAGTGTCTTTTAATTTAGCATGATGTGTGTTGTGTTCATAATAACAGAAAGTGACTGGATTGTGTGTAACTAAAATCATCTCTAAAGGGGAAAAAACAATGAAAGAAGTACTGGATTTGTTTCCTAATCCACTATCACCTGCATTGCAATTTTGTAATTAAATAAAACATTCTTCTGAAAGGAAAGAAGAGAACTGGATGAAGATGGTGTGTCATCAGGGAAGATACCAGATCAAGGCATTGGTTGATCTGCTGGAGAGCAGGGCCTGTACCAATTAGTATCTGTTTTGGGTTGTGCAGTTTTTCCTGGAAAGACTTGAATTAACTCATTATGAAGAGAACAGTGAATACAATTCTGCTTTCCTGGTTGTAGCAAATAGCAGTGCAAAACTAGTGAAGCAGTGCAGTGCAGGGGGGGTTGGACTAGATGATCTCTAGAGGTCCCTTCCAACCCCTGCCGTTCTATGGTTCTAAGCAGTGCTTTGTCACTGAAGACATAGACCCATCAAGTCTGGGATTTTTCCATTATTTCTTCCACATATCTCTACCAAGTGAAAATCCAATATTAAAAATGAAACAAACCCCAAAGCCTGTCATAATTACTCATATGTAAAATGAGCTTCTGAAGTTTCTTGCTTAGATATTTGTAATGGGTTTCTCAGTATAAAGTTCTGTTTTGTTATATAAAAACTATATTTTGGGAGGGGGAAATCCAAGTACTTTTTTCATGTGTGTGTTTGGGCTTTAAAGAGGAGTTCTTAAAGAGTCTTCTGATCTGAATGTCTGCAAAAGACAGTGGCATGTGCAAATTCTGACACCATAGTTCTTAGTTTGGTATGTTTTTTGACCCAGTGTTCAGCATGGAAGAGAACTTGCCACACGTCCTTTCCATCATGTTCAATCTGCAACTCCCACGTGCCTTCTAAAGGGAGATGCTTCATGGTGGCACCGTGCATTACATCTCTACATTGCTCAGTTTTTAGCGTGGTTGCTGGGGGAAAGGGACAATTCTCTTTAATCTAGGCATCTATAAATCCTTTGACTGAGGCTCTTGTAGGCCACATATAAGACGTGTACAGAAACCCTGTGAGATGTTTTGTGTTGCTAGGTGAGGATTTAATCTGCAAGGGGGTTGGACTGGATGATCTCTAAAGGTCCCTTCCAACCCCTACCATTCTGTGATTCTAAGTATGGTATTTACTAAAGAAGAAAACAATCCCTGACATGCAGTGAGTGATCTCTGTCTCTTCACAAGGACCATTTTTGTTCCTTAGTATCTAGGTTTTCACTTCTTCAATGTTTCTGTGTTTAGGAGGTGGTTTTCATCACTGCTCCAGTGACAAAGGTGGAGGATTTTGTGCATATGCTGATATCACACTGACTATAAAGGTAAGAAGTGCTCTCAAATCAGTATTTCCTGATATTTTTCCTGGGTATTTTTCTTTTTCCATTTGCTCAAAGAAATAATTTACATCTTAATAGGAGAAAATGAAGCCATCTATAGATGGGCAGGAACAGGAAAGTGGTGATTGCTCTGATGATGCAGAACGTGACATGTGTGCAGTATTGTTAAGTGGAAGAGCTGCAGGGGTCAGAATGAGAATGTAAATCTGAACCACTACTATTGCATTAATAATGTCGTCTTGAAAAAAACACATTCAAAATCAAACCAGATTGACTGCTCATGCCCTCAAAGGTAATTATCCCAGCTTTACATTTAGAGTTGAAAATTCGCCATTAGTTTTAGTGGTTACTATCAAGAGGAATGCAGAGACAGAAATCCACTCTGTGAATCAAGCTGCAGTGTACAGTGCTCAGAGTGGTTCACACTCATGAATAGAAATGTGAATGTCTCCAAAATAACCACTGAATGGGAATGAATACATTTGGTATTTAGCTGTTGAAAGACTGAAGGAAGACCCTTCTGCAATTAGGGCTTATTTTGATCAAATGTACTATGGTATATTTGTATACTAGAGTATTAATCAGTAATAATCAACCATGATTGCTCTGATGATTGCAGCACACTGTATGACATAACATGCTAATTTCTGTACATGGTAATTTGCAGGAAAGTAATCCACAGTGTTCTGTTTTCCCTCTCATTAAAATACAGAGTGGGAAATCAGAGTGGGTGACAGTTTATACAGAATCTTTGGGTTTTCCCACATCTATATTGAAGATAGTAACTTGTCAAAGTTAAGGCTGAAAGAATTAAAAAGTGGGATTTTTTTTTTTCTTCAGACAGAGAATAAGAAATGAATTCATTTACTAAAAGTGTCTTTAATGCAGACAGTCTCTATAGCAGGTTTTCTGAAACAGTGGATTCTGTGCTTATACAGTTGGTTCCCTTCCAGCCTCTGGCAGCACCAATGCCACCATCAGCTCTCTAATCCCTAGTTGGACCTGTCCTTTTCTCTCTGACTGGTGTGGGATGCAGAAATGTGTCAGCTGCACCTGTGCAAAGCTACTGTTACTACAACAGGGTTTAGTACCCAGAGTCCCATTGTGGTATTCAGTGCCATTGGGCTCATGCCTCACTGGCAGAGTCCACTTGACAAGTTAGTGTGAGATGCTGTAGAAAGACACGACCTTGATCCTCTGTTGTGTCTGGTACATCATGGGAGAAAGTGTTTGAAATCTTTCTTCCCTCTCTCCACCAGCTTTCTCTACAGCTAGGCAGATACCTGCACTGAAATGGATATTTCATGCATTTCATGTGGTGGAAATGTATAGGGATTTTACCTGTATAACCACAAAGGTTATCTTTTAATATGAAACAACTAGAGCTTTTGTTATGAAGCGTATTAGAACCACTTTACTCTTTACCTGGTGACTGAAATCAACAGACATGCTGCTTTCAAGTCAGAAAGTAACATACTGTGCAAGCTTCAAGCCTCCAGTTTAACCTGTCAACTGACTTTATAACTTTCTTTGTCTTTTTCTTTGCTTTTACATCCAGTTCTTATTTGAAAGAGTGCAAGGAGTGTCTAAAGCCACCATTATTGATCTGGATGCTCATCAGGTGAGTAGTTTACCCATATTCAGGTCTGCAGTTGTTTTCCTCAAAATACAAGTGTTTGATAAACATCGTTTTTTTCTAATAGTAGTATAAACTGTCAAGTCACAGAATACCAAGCTAATCATTCATGATGGAAACTGTGCACAGTTGTTTGTTTCTTTTATGGTCTAAAAGGCTGTTAAACCAGTTTAATAAAATCAAACTGAATTGTAGCTCCATCATGTGGCTAGATGTAAAATACCAACCTCAGGCATGGCAGTCTCCAGGGTAGAGCAGTGTCCCAGGAGAAACAAGAAGCTCTTAAACCAGAATTTTAGCTAGTTCAGCATGTGTGGTCATTGCAGCAGCCTTTGCAAGGGATGAATCTGTCTTTCAGCGTTTCAGTGGAAAGCCTGGCTTCAGGCTGGTGAGGTGAAGAATACATCACTCTTCACCTGGTAAAGTGACTTCCCGTGGGTATTGAAAACAAACCTTATCTTTGATAGGGTTTCCAAAATAAATCTTGAAAGGAGAGAAATAGTATTTTTGGAAAAGCAGTTAATGCACCAAAAGTGTGTCCAGTCCTAAAGCACTGAGGATCATTTACTCTGTGTCAATAAACCATTTTTAAGTAGCTCAGTGGCAGTAAGGAAGTCGAATGGCTCCAAGTTTCCTATGTTCTATCATTCCCCTAAATCTGCAAATTAAGGCATCCTAACATTACCATGAAATAAAGGCCTAGATTATGCAGTAGAACAACATTTTGTGTTCATGATTCTTTTTTCTTCTCTCTCAGGGTGGGGATTTTTTGTGCTTTTCTAGGGGAGTGATTGTTGGTTTTTTGTGTGTTTTTTTTAAGAACAACTTCTTGAGTTGTATTTTGATTTATTTTTTTTTCCAGGTCATGCTAGCAATCTGTCTGCACACTACACCACCCCTCCTTTTCCTTTCTTTGAGGAGTGAGAGGTGTGTGAAGTAATAGCTCAGTAAATTCTTTTTCAGTGTGCAGATACTCTCAGCTTCTAAGTGATCCAATTAATGGTGCATTGGCAAGCTTCACCTTTCATAAGGAAGTTGTCCAGCCAGATTCATATTCCTATTTGTGGACCAAAGGTGCTAAAAAAATAAGTAGGATTTGCCATTTTTTTAGCCTCAGGAAATGCAATTCTGGTGCTACTGCTACTGACAGTGCTCACAAAACTCTGCACCTCTAAAGAACTCTGAAGACTGACCGAGACAGAAGTTTGAAACATTAGATCTTTGTAATCTGAATTACCCTGGAATTTTCATATTCTTTCCTTCTGTGTTAGTCTGTTAGGAATAGCTAACTGCAAATTTCCTGCAGGGGAATGGCCATGAGAGGGACTTCATGGATGATCACCGGGTGTACATTATGGATGCATACAACAGATACATTTATCCAGGGGATGGCTTTGCTAAACGTAAGTATCATTTGACTTTCTACTCCAAAATGTAAACCACCTACTACTGAATAACTGCTTAGTTACTGATAGTCTTCCTCACAACAATGTCAAATGGAGTGTTTTTTTCTTAGATCGTGTTGAGCACACGGTTTTCAATGATCACTGTGATGTATCGTCATAGTGTTACTGCTCTAGTGTTTTCCCTCACTTCTGGGATGAATTTCTGGAATGCAAGGCATGGGTGTTGTGTGGATTTTGTTAGCAGTCCACTGACAGAGCTTAGAACAGTGAGTTACCTCATCCTTTGGATTTGAAGGTAACTGTTAGAACTGAATCTTACCTTATTCTTTCCTTCCACTGCATTTATAAAAGGATTCACTAAGGACCAATGAATACTGTGTAAAAACATTGCGTGTTCTTTTGGAAGTTATAACACATTCAGGTGTTGTCTTTCCATTAGAACTTTTTTTTATAAGCACCTAGAAAACAATGTGCTTCTGAACATGAAACAAGTTGGGATGCAATAGGAAATAATACGAATGTGAAGAGCTGGTGCTTGGTTTGTTCCTTGTTTGTTTATCCCCGCTAGGATGTGCCAATTGTGTCTGGTAACCTGTCACAATTCATTAGTGGGCTTTAAATAATAATTAAAACAGACTGCAAAAGCCCAGAGTTTATTTCATCTTTGATTCTGTTACACTATCATTTATACAGGCTTAGTTTGTTGACTAAATCATAATTTATTGGAGGTAATGTTCTACTGCTGTTGAGTTTCTTCACTGACACTGTCATTCTGGAGAGCCTGCTTAATGTGGATTCTTGGCAAGAATTAAGTGCAGTGAGTGCATTGTACTTCTGTGTGTGAAAATTATAAGGTGTGCACTTCAAGGTATTAAGGTGAAGTACTGCCCTTTAAAGCACATCATGTCAACAGACAAACTGCAGGCAAATGAAGATGACGTTTCTGTCTAAGAAAAGCATCTCTTTATTCACATATCAAATGGCAGCATCTTGAACAGATGGATTAAGTGCAAAATAGAGTAAGCCCTTGTCAGCATATCTCAAAAACTGAACTTACCCCCCTCCTGTCAAGCTGGGAATACTATCATTCACTTTCTATAGATGAAGCATAAAGTGCAGAAAGCTGTGGGCAAAGGCCTGTGAATATGTAGTTTCTTGTAGCTTGCATAAGGATGTCTAAATAGGAGTTCATTGGCTAAATGCTTTGAACTCTCTTCTGCTAGGTGACCAGGTGAGGATAAGATCAGAGAGGGAGTCTTTTTGAAGGGAGATAGAAGCTTGAACCTGAGAGTTGGAATCCTTAGGGTAAACTAACTGAGAGGATATCTCAAGGGTGAGTGTCAGGAGGTTGGAGCATCCCTTTTTTCTATGGTAGCTAGCAACAGGACAAGGGGTGATGGGATGAAGCTGCAACACAAAAAGTTCCACTTAAATATGAGAAAAAACTCTTTCAGTGTTTCAGTGAGGGAGCCCTGGCCCAGGCTGCCCAGGGAGGGTGTGGAGGCTCCTTCCTTGGAGGTTCGCCTGGACATGTTCCCATGTAACCTGATCTAGGTGAACCTGCTTCTGCAGGGGGGTTGGACTAGATGATCTCTGGAGGTCTCTTCCAACCCTACTATTCTATGATTCTATGATTCCTAGGGCTTCCTACTAATTTTCATCATGTTTTACCACAGGGGTCTCTATTGTCTGTTTGCTTTTTTTCTGTCCCATGCAACTCATTAGAGAAAAAAGACAGACTAGCTAACATTGTTTGCTTAGCTGTAAGCACACTGAGTCTCTAAAGGGAACTAGTTTGGAATTTACCCAAAAGCTCTGGAAGAGAAAGGAGAAGATGAATGGGAAGAAGAAGGACTAGTTAACTGAAGAGTGAGCAAAAAGTGCTGACAGCTGAAACTCAAAGTTCAGGCGTTTTTTGGTTGCTGTTGTTCTGAGTGTTTTTCCATTTTTCAGAGCTGTGGAAGTACATTCACTAATTTGAAAGAGCTGAACAAAATGCTGTAAGAGGCAAAAGCTGTGCTCATTCTAACCTACAGATCCACTACCTGTCCATCAGTAGTCCCTGATCTGGGTAGTAACTAATGGCCGTTATTGTGTGGTTTGTGATGGAGATGAAGACAAGACACCCACAGAAGTGTGGAATCTTGTTCAGATAGTCTCAACTTTGTAATGGTTTAATCAGGACAATGCTTGTTTGTTCCCCATGGTAATGTGTTTACCTCCTCCTCAGCTCTACCCAGCTAGCAGATTCTTTACACCAAAGAGGCTCTAAGTGCTGTTGAAGAGAGCACAGCTGTGTAGACTTACAGGAACATTTATATAACAGTAAGAAATGAATTCAGAAAAAAAATCATAAAGAAACAAAAGTGTTTGTTTCATTACATAAAAAATTGGGTTCAAAGGAAGCAAAAAGAATGCTTCACTGATGTCGATTGAGGATGGAAAGCAGAAAAATAAAGAGCTACCCAGCAATCATGAGAATAAATATCACTGTGCTGAATGCATTTATGCACACTTGGAGGATCCTGAATCCACTTGACTCAATGCTCCAAGCTATTTAATCCAAAGTACAGGGTATGGTCAGAGGTGGAAGTCATACCTTGAAACACCTCTGACATAGGTTTGATTAATTCAGATTGAGAGCTGCACATAACTCTGTGAAAGCACTCAAAGCTAGGCTGTATAACCTTGAGTTTCTTTCCTCTGCCTTCTCAACTCTCCTCTTCTAATGCTTTATTAGAAGCATTAGCAATAATTTGATTTAAATTAAGAGTAGATATTTGGTCTTCTGGTAGGATTACAGGGTAAAAACATTAAATTGGAAATGCTTGGGGCAAAGCTGAATCTTGTTATACATTCATAAAGCAGTTCACAGAAATTCATGATCCCTTGCTGTTAGGTTTTGAGTGTTGTGATAAAAATAAAACATCTTAATAATTTTTCAGTGATATTTATCTTGTGTTTTCCCCAACTGTTTCCTCTGCAGTAGCAATTCAGTGTTTTCTTTCCCATATGCTTTCTTTAGGTTACTTTGAAGTTAATCATTTGCTTTATGATTTCATTGCTGATTGGTAAAAGGACATGTAGATCAGCTGCTTTGCAATAACATTTTCCACTTATGTCTGAGACTTCTTTTTTTTTCTCACCCCTGCGTCTAATTTTCTCTCCTCGATGGAGTTTTTTCAAGGTCATTGTGCTTACATTTGCTGGGAAAACAAATCATAGAATCATAGAATGGTAGGGTTGGAAGGGACTTCTAGAGAACAAATAATTGACTTGGATTCAAGGCTCTGTGAAAATAAAGTGTATTTACAACATTTCCAGGAATTAGAACATTTCTCTTACCTAAATCTTGCATTTTCTATCAAAGCAATGCTTTGTTTATTGAGTAACATTGAAACTTCTTCTTTTGAGGTGCCATAAAACGCAAGGTGGAATTAGAGTGGGGTACAGAGGACACAGAGTATCTTCAGAAGGTACATGCTCACGTGGAAGGAGCATTAAATGAAATAAAACCTGACATCATAGTTTATAATGCTGGGACTGATATCCTGGATGGTGATCCCTTGGGAGGACTTGCTATTTCCCCTCAGGTTTGTATAATGCTAAAATACCTGCAGACTTTCACTCCTTTATTTTTTGTTGTCTCTTCCTGAGTAAATATTTTTGTTCTTTGTGTGCCTGTTCCAGCATCATTTATCATCTTTCTAACATACACTGAATTTGAACATCCAGACAGTAACCAGAGACTCATATATTTTCACACTTCACCTGACTCCTGTTTGGTTCTTTCTTTGTTTCTTTGATGCTTGTATAACCCATTTGGCAATATATTGCTTCTGTCACTTGCCCCCAGTATGTATCTTACACTTAATTTCCTCTGCAGCTCTTCTAGCTGTTTTAAATTGCTCTTCTGATCTCTTCTAGTTCCAGCAATTTTGTGCAATGTGTCTGAGTATTCTGAGCAAACAAACAGATCTTTTCCTTTACTCCTTCTCTTCTATACAAATATTGTTACCTTCTTTCAGTTCAGTTTACCTTCCTTCTTCCCAGTTTAGTACCAGATGTAACTTCTGATTTAATCTGTATAGCTTCCTAGAAGTCTTCACCTTCCAGACAGAGCAATTCTTCTTTTCTCAAAGTAAGCACAAATTTACACCTCTCCATTTACAAATTTCATGTCTTTTATGATTATTTTTGCAACAGCTCCTCACTTCTGCCTCCTGTTCTCACATTTGGCTCTTATACAGTCCACCAGTTCAGTACAGGAAAGTGCTTTCTTGATTTCTAAGCTCTTGGATTTTCCTCTAGTCAAGTCATCACTCGATCTGTTCAGTTTTCATTCTGTTTTGCAGTACTTCAGTTCTCAAATACTTCCTTCTGCACAGAGCTCTAGTTCCTTGCTGGGGTTTATGGTTTCCTTACGAATTTCCTCATCTCTGTCACTGAGAGCTGATTTGTTACTCTCTACCTGTGAAGTCAGTGGGCCCAAGCTGGAACCACTTGTGAGCCACTCTGAATCTCGAGGTTTTGTTTCCATGGCTGTGTAAAAGCCTCTAAGGAGAAATGAAGAGCTGAGGGGCTTTGGCTTTGCAGACAATA
This sequence comes from Urocolius indicus, assembly GCA_013401255.1. Lineage (NCBI taxonomy): Eukaryota > Metazoa > Chordata > Aves > Coliiformes > Coliidae > Urocolius > Urocolius indicus. The sequence goes on from WBNH01002197.1 coordinate 30,442, forward strand.
TAGAATCATAGAATTGTTTAGGTTGGAAAAACCTTTAAAATTGAGTCCAACCATTACCCCAGCACTGCCATTGCCACCACTAAACCATGTCCCTCAGCACTGTGTCTTACATGGCTTTTGAGTATCTCCAGGGATGGAGACTACCCCACTTCCATGGGCAGCCTCGTCCTGCTCAACAACCATTTTGATGAAGAAATTGTTCCTAACAGCTTATCTAAACCTACCCTGGTGCAAGTTGAGGCCATTTCTTCTTGTCCTGTTTGTTACTTGGCAGAAAGAGACCAATCCCACCTCCTTTCAGGTAGCTGTAGAGACCTGAGATGTAAGAACTCTTTTGGGGGAGCAGGGCTTTTTGGAAAGCAGTAACCACCAAGAGAACAGAAGCTAGTGATAGAAAAAATGAGTTGCTGTAGCTTGTTGGGTGCAGTGTAGGGAAAGAGACAAAATGTAGGGCTAGAGAGAGAAGGGTGAAATGATTCCTCTGATCACAGCTGGAGATGAAAGGTGGGAATGCCATTTCTCTGCACAACCAGTGTCTCACGTGCCTGAGGAAGAAAAAGGTTCTGTAGCTCAAGCCTTTGGTTTCTGCACGGAGGGTAGGGATCCTTGTCTCTCTGCTCTGTATGGCTTAAGTGTGAATGGCATGTTTCACCAAGCTGCAAATCCCAGGCTACTGACTGTGATGGAACTGACATGACTGAACCTGGATAATTCATCTCTTCAGCCCTTCAGTTGGAGGTGTAATTCAGATTTAAAAATCTTGTTACAGTGTCAATTCTACTCAAAATTATGCCTCCTGAGAGTGCCATGAGTGATAGTTTGTTGGTGCTCAAGGTTATAGCCAGAAGACTTGAGGTGTAGCAGTTAAGTCCCGCTTACCTGTGTCTGTAAGTGGGAACTGTGTGAGGCTGGAATATTCCTTTGATGTGTATTCTTTGTTGGTAACATGCAAACGCTGGAATATGCCGATGTGTTTTCCCCTTAGTTCTTGCAGGCTCAGCCACTGGAGGTTCTGGTGGGGGGATGAGATGGTTAGCCTCCTATAAATACTGACTGCTTCCAGTTCTTGTGTGGCACAATGTTGGCTGCATCCAGGCTTCCCAAGGGACATACAGCTCATTCTCTAATTCTGTTACTTCCTTTGAGGATCTGTTCTTAATATAATTCTGTTTCCTTTGTCTATTATTCCTTACTCCCATTGCTCTTTTACAGGGCTGTGACAAAGTATACAAAGCCCATTATTGTTGTATGGTTTTGCAGAATATTTTTTTCATCTATATTTAATTTTATTTTCTTTACCATTTGTTTGTGGTCTGTCTTTTTTTAATGGCAGGGTAATATGTCTTGATGTATTTTCAGTCTTCCTCTAACCAGTCTGTGTAGCCATATTCATTTTGTTACAACACTTTTATTACTGCTTCCTTTTGTTTTTGGAGCTGATTGCATTTTAATCCCTTTCCCCTTCTCCAACCTTTGCAGTTACTTAAATCTTGAGCTGGCTATTCTAAGATGGATTATTTATTCCCCTTCTGTGTCTCTGGAGCTCTGTTTTTGCTTTTTCCACAAGAGTAGATTTTACTTCTATACGCACATACTTTTGGATTCTTCTCTTCTCCACACGTACTTATTTGAAACCCAAGAGACTCAACATCTTCTGTTGTGTGGGTTCACTGACAGTACAATAGCTGTTGGCCAGCAACCTTTGTTGGTTTTTAGTTCCAAATCTGATTTGACTTTTGGGTTCTTCTGTAGGCCTGTGACATTTTGATTGAGTTGATGAACTTTTGTCGGAGGGTGCAATGCAGGCTGAGCGAAGCACTTGGAATTCAGTCTTTCTTTGTCTCAGTTCTTCTCACCTGTAAAACAGGGTGAACATTTCTAAACTTTGGAGTCAGTTTAGACTTTATGGCCTTTGGGCAAGAATTCTGGGGTTTTATACTAAAGATGTTTATCTGTTGTGTCCTCTAAAACTGTCAGGGTTTTTGATTCATTGGTTTTCCTTTCTTAATGGTTATTCTTGTACATCTGCTAATAGAACTTGGAAATGAATTTGTATTGTAATATGTAGGGTTTAATCACTTCTCAAGCATCAAATACTATAAATCATAGAATGGCAGGGTTGGAAGGGACCTTTAGAGATCATCCAGTCCAACCCCCCTGCAGAAGCAGGTTCACCTAGATCAGGTGGCATAGGAACGTTAGGCTAGAACTAAAATACCATATTCCTATCACTTTTTTTTTTTTCCCTTCTTTGTAAATTTGCAGGGAATTGTGAAGAGAGATGAAGTCGTGTTCAAGGCTGCCAGAAGCCGCAGAATCCCCATCCTGATGGTGACATCTGGAGGTTACCAGAAGAGGACAGCACGGATTATTGCTGATTCCATCCTTAATTTGCACAACTTGGGGCTTATTGACAAGGAGCTGGCAACCAGTGGAGCTGAAGATCCCAGAGTAGAACAGATGATTAGAGACTCTGCTAAAGACTTCAGCAATTTGTCACTACAATGATAAGATACTAAATTTTAGGAAGTGGCTTCCTGATTTAGGAGCAGGAAGTCTCCACTTCCTTGTGAAGGTTAATGGAACGTACTAAAAACGTCTCAACTTGCCTGTAAAATAACACAGTACAGGTAACATAGCTTTAGGAGTTAGATACAATGATTCTGTGACTCTATCTTGAGCAAAGGCAACAAATCCTTTTAAGCTAATTGAGACACACTCAAGGGTACTGTCTTTCAGGTTATAATACTACTGTAGAAAGCTTTAATTGCTTCTCTTATTGTTATGGGAGGTCTATTCTATTGAAAGAACTATGCAGTTGGTATCCAAAAACTGTCCCAGACCTGTTTCAGATGATGCAGTTTGGACTGTGGTGGGAGAAATACGGACTAAACCTACTGGCTCTTTTTAGATTCTACATGTTATTTATTGCCTTTTTTTTCCATTTAAATGTTTTTGTGAAATGAGTTCTGTGCAGGCTTTAACTATTGGTTTAATACTGAAGTTAAGTGCAATACTATAAAAACCAGTTCAGTTGGTAGGCTCTTAAGCCAATTAGAATAGATGATCATTAATTTATATTGTGTTCTTGTTGTCGATAGTGACTTAAATCCTACTTATAAACACCTTGACAAATAAAAATAGGAAATGCCTTTGATGTTGTATGCAAAGGAGCCAGAGGGCTCAGAATTCAGTCTACTTTTTACCTCTTAAAATGAGGCAACAGTTACTATGCATCCTAAATGACAGATTAAAGAAACTACAATAGAATGGAAACTAATTGCAGACATCTGAGAGCTCTTGCAGAAAATATTGTGTAGAAACCTGGGATATCTTTTCTTATTGCCACCTTGTCATGTGTAATGCAGTTAAGAGTAAATTCTGAGTATTCCTGTTTCGCTTGCTCAAAGAGTAATGGTGCTCGTAGCTTGCAGTCATCATTGGCAACCATAGTGCTCATATTGACAGATCAATGTTCAGTGGCATTTCTGTATGAAGTTCATGTGCTAACTTTACATGGGGGCTTCTAGGAGGCTTTGGGAACAAAAGAGGGTTCGAAAGCAAGTTCACTAAGTGTAAAGCTGAGTTTATATTGAACTCGGTATATTTTGCATTGGGTACTGTTTGTAGCATAGAGTTGTAAATGTACTAAACTGTATATTTTGCAGGAGCTTTTTCGACTTCCCAGTACTCACTTGATTTGTAGTACGAGTTTCATGTCATGTTTAGGTTTGAACCTTTCTATGAGGAAGATCAATGTTTTCCTTGTAGTAGAAGTGATGTGTAAGCTATTTAAGGAATGTTTCATTCTAGTTAGAACACTTACCTCACTTAGTGTTATTTATTTTTAAGTATGAGGTTTGTTAATTGTAAGAACTTGCACAGTGGCTGTAAATACCTGCTGTAAAACAGATTTGACATATTGCACTAATCTTGAGTTGCACCACTCTTATTAAAAAGCACTTTGAAATTTCTTACTAGAAGGACCATCAGAGTACAACTAATGCTGAGGTTTATTTTTTCTATGCTGTCTGATGTTACTGAAGGATGTTGTTGTTCTTTCATAGAATTTTTATAAGATGATAAATGACATTTCTATCAACTGTCACAGTACCATGTGGTCTCTTCCTAAATATTTTCTGTTTGTGTTAACATGTTTATATTATTTTCCCCTCAGTGGAGATTAAAATGATGTTGAACAATGCTGACTGACTTGTCTTCTCACTTCACACGTTTCTTGGCTGCCAAAAATGTGAACGGAGCAGTTTATTGAGAAGAGGAGGCGACGTGTTTTTCAGACTTAAAATGTAACTGAAACTGCCTTGATTCTTACAATTCAACAGTACAAGGTTTGTCAACAGCAGATGACTTCTGACAGTTAATGTCTTGGCCTCTGAAAGTGAGCCTGGAAGTTCAGCATCCAAATACTTTTTCAGATGTTATCATAAGGTGTTAAAATCCCTTTTGAATTCTAAGTGATGTTCCTTTCATACAATCATAGAATGGTAGGGGTTGGAGGGGCCTTTAGAAATCATCTAGTCCAATCCCCCTGCAGAAGCAGGTTCACCTAGATCAGGTCACATTCCCTAAATTGTAACACTTACTTTATTTTCTTGTTACATCTATTGAACTGTAAACTAAGTGTTCGTTAAGGCTGCAGTAGTTTATTAGAGGTCAGCCTGCTAGCTTTCAGACACATCTGAAATGTGCAGTCATCAAGCAATGGACACATTGACTGCATTTGCAGGGTCCGTTATACAGTTAGGGTTGGTAAACAGGTAACTCCTTTGTGTTTTCTAAAAATTCTAATGTAGTGTAATATTTGGCTTGGTTGTTAGAACCAAAAGGCCAAGACAAATGTGTACTGTTTCTCAAAAAGAAGTGGTGAAACTCTTGCATTTAGCCCACAGTTGCTGTATGATTCATAGCTCATATACTGTTATCATTTGGCAAGTTCACTGAAAACACCATTCTGGAAACCTTGCCTTGAGCTGCCACCATCAAAACCTTTAGCTTTGACAAAACCTTGTGTGGAATGCAGAGACTGAGGTAAGTCAACTCGGCGAATGCCTGTGACCACAAATTTTATGGGGGAAAAAGTGTAGAGTTTTGGGGTTTTGGTTTGTTGGGTGTTTTTTATTTTTGAGTGCCATTGGAACTGTAAAATCCTCCCATAATGAAAAGGAGTGTTTAAAGAGATGATGCCCTAATTTACAACCAAAGAACTGTCTTGAAGAAATACCTAGGTTCTTGTGTTTCATAAGAAGACATTACTTTTGACTCCAGATTACTTAAAGAAATAGTGAGGTGTGTTCAGTAGCTTACAGTTAACATGTTAAATGTGCATTTCTTGGTAATCACCCATCTGTGAAGTTTATTTGAATAATAAACTGAGGAGCTGGCATTTTCATGTTTGATTTGACAGTTGGCACGTTGAGCTCCAGCCCCCTTTACCTCTGACAGCTGACACGTGGTATAGAGTTTGGCATTAAAAACATGATATTATGGTGATGGTCTTACTTGAACTTTATATTGGAATATCTTTTTTCCCACTGAAGGTGTGTTTGTTTGTTTGTGGGACTTTGGGTTTCTGAACACCCTGCATTATGAGATCCCACACAGGGAATAGAAGGATGAATTGAAGAAATGCAATAGTCAGGTAACTATGATTGAACAACAAACAGATTATTGCTGGGGGGAAGGTAGTGTTTATGTATGGTGGGCAATAAAAGTCCCTGCTCCCAGTTTCCCTCCTCCTTGCTGTTCCCTGCAGCTTGAGGAACCTAATGATCTTGATACCTTCTGCTCCTGCTTCCAGAGCAAGTTGCTCAGCAGCGTTTCTGCCTTCTCTTGCACGTAAGTTGTGTGCTTTACCAGTGCTGGCTGCATATGGGGGGTTTTTTGTGGTCTCTGAAGTGACACTTGGGAATTTCTTGTACTTTACCAAGTTGTACTATACAATTGTGTCCTCCATGCAGCAGAGCCACTTTGGGGAGAGTGCTGTCTGGCAAATCCAGAAGTTATGAAGTTTGTAATCTTGGATCTGGACTTGGCTCTCACTGTGCTGCCAGGAACTGAAGGAGTTTGCTGAGTGCAGAAAGCTGCAGGGTCTCAGATCGTGATGCTGTGTGCTGTGCCAGGTTTTGAATAATTGAAAACATTCTCCTTTCAAGAAAACTGCAATCTCTTGGTGAGGAGAAGAAGAAAGTTCACTTGCTATCTTTGACCAACAAAAGGTGATCTTCCTGTCTTCCTTATACCCCTCTGACTGATTCTGGAATGCAGAGCACATCAGAAGCGATATCAAAGAGCCTAATCCCGAGTGGTGCTGCGTTTAGCTTAGGCTTTAAGTAGGTGTGATTTTCAGGTTTTTAGACTTTCCTTGATCCTGACTTTTAGTAGTCTCTTAGATTTCCCATCCAGTGCTCATCTGATTTTCCCTTCTTGATTTTATGCAGGCTATTTTGCTACAGTCAATCACTTTTTACCAGAGATCAATAGAATTAATTCCTTTCAAGATATGATGTTTCGGTAGGCTGTATGAAGCACTAATTGCTATTACTAGTCCTGCTTCTCTCCCAGGCTTGCCGTGGCAGTGAGAAGAGACGGTTGATTTTGCTCAGTGCCTGACTTAATGCAAGTACACTGTTGACCTGTAGATAGTCCTTAGAGCAAATATCTGCTGCCCTACTTTACTGCAGTGTTTTGAATGTGCAGGAATACTGTGTGCTGCACATAGCACTAACTTCCTGGAACTGAATTCAGACTATTATGGTAAGGGAAAAATGCCAATTTGATTGAAAAGGTTGGATAGGCATAGGAAATTATTGCGGTGGGGCTGTGGTTTTGACTTACCAGCCTGGCGCAGTTCTGACCTCCCTCCTGACAGCTTACCTGAGATTAAACTTCTGGTTGGAGAGAAATGAAGTACAAAAATAATGAGAAGTCTGCCAGGCACATCGTGTATTACCAGTCATGCAGCGTTATGTTTTGGCAGTGCAGTGGGCCATGGAGCCATAGCACACTTTCATAAATCACTTCTTCCTATAAAAGTCGCATTACAGAAAATTAGTTGAACTTTTTGCTGTCAGATAAAAGGTTGGTTACATATTTTACTAATCACATCCAAACTCTTGCTGTATTTTGCGATCGAGAGTGGACATCCTTTGAGTGTGGCTGGAACTGATTATTGTGGAAATGCATGTTTGATTTGTGTAAAAAATGAGAAAAGGGGGGGAAAGATGTATTAAAGGCCAACGTAAAATAATGCATCTGGTCTTTATAGTGTGTTAAATTTAGTCTTTAGTACAGTTAGAACAGATTGCAGTTCTCTGTAAGAGCAGAGAGGTGACTCCTTTCTTTCATTTTTTACATATAAGAAAGATGCTAATTCACCCAGTGAGCCAGGAGCTTGTCATTTGCTCTGGGAGTTGTCCTTGCATTTGCTAGAGGTGCAGAAGAGAGCAAAATAGACTTAAGGTCTACTTAGGTCTATAGCAGAGATAAGGAAACTGAAAATCTCCTAAACAAAAAGCTGGAGACTGCTCTTTGCTTTCCTTGTTTGTGACACCAAGAGCTGCAGCCAGCAAGAGCCTCTTTTCTGTATGATTCCAGTAGGATCTTTGCTGGTGTATGTGGCTGTCAGCCTCTTCATTGGCTTCTTCCATATGTTGTGACCTGCCTTCTGTCTCTTTCCAGTCTTTGCTAATCTTTCCTATGACAACCATCCACCAAAAGTGTGGCCAGGTTTGCTCCATTGTGCTGGTGGCCAGGAGTGTGGCACAGCATCCCACAGAGTGATTCTCACTTTACAGAGGCCTCCAGCTACTTAGAAATTCTCAGCACAAGGGCTCAGTGGAATTTGGGCTTACTCAGTTTGGTCTGCAGCCACATGACAGTTTGGATTTTGTTTGGCACATGAGATTCTCAGAAATGGATGTGTCAGGGCAGGTTCTGTATGTGCACCTGAGGATCCCAGTACACAGCAACTGTTGGTGTTTTGGGACAAGCAGCTCAGTGGGGTCCTGGATCAGAAAGAGATGTTTGATTGCTGCCTGAGTATAAGTAATTCCTAAGAGCTTGTTCAAAGATGGAAACAGAATCAGAACTTAATTTGATTCCTTCAGGAAATCAAAACAAGTTGACAAATATCAGAGGTAAAGGGTTTTTATTTTGTGGGACCTCCAAAAACTAGAGTGTCTGGTGGTTCCTAATTTCAAGCTACTGTGATTGTCTTGGAGTGTTATTGTAAATTAGGTGAGTTAGACTTTGCCAAGATTACATCCTGTGATAATCACCGAGTGCAGATGAATGGAGAGCAGAGGGGAGAGGCAGAGCTGCAGGTGACATGGTGCAACTGCTGTGATCACTATGGCTGGTGCTAGCACTGCTTTGGCACGGCAGAGCAAGCAGTGGGATGAGATCCCTGCCTGTTGCTTTGTGGACATAAGCAAGAGGGTGACGTTCTGGCACAGGTAGAGGTTCTAAAGATTCTAATTCCTGTTTATTTTTCCATTTTTCTTTACAGCTGACACGTAATTCTTTCAACATTGTGAGATTGGAGTGCTTACTTAAAACCCAAAGTGTTGGTTTGTAAAGATTCTATAAGAAGAGTTTTTAAAATTACATCATAAGCAATAGCCACAATAAAGCAGTGGAACATCTCCCTCCTGATGAAAGGCTGAGGGAGCTGGGGCTCTTCAGCTTGGAGGAGAGAAGACTGAGGGGTGACCTCATTCATGTAACAAATCCATAAAGGGTGGGTGTCAGGAGGCTGGAGCCAGACTGTTCTCAGTGATGGCCAACGATGGGACAAGCTGGAACAGAAGAGATTCCAAAGAAACACAAGGAAAAACTTCTTCAGTGTTGAGGTGAGGGAGCACTGGCAGGGGCTGCCCAGATGGGCTGTGGAGTCTCCTCTGGAGACATTCAAACCCAGCTGGATGAGTTCCTGTGTAACCTACTCTAGGTGGCCCTGCTCTGACAGGGGAGTTGCACTGAATGAGCTTTCAAGGTCTCTTCCAGCCCTTGAGATTCTGTGATCTCAGCTACAACCTGGCAGAGGGCTCTAACACAGGCTGTGGCCGAGAGCACTGCAAGCCATGCTCCAGCTACAGCCCTGGAAAGGGCAGGTTGCTGACACCTCTGAACACCAGCCATTAGTTCTGGTCTCATTCTGACCTTGTGTCCATTTTCAGGTTGCCCTTTGAGAGCCCACAGAGAATTTCCTGCAATACTATTAGAGGAAGTACTTAGGCTATTGGCAATCACAGGCAGAAATATCGACCAAATTAGACTTTTCTGGATGGATTGTTGCAGCTTCTTGGGATGCTGTCTCTGAAATGGACCCTGAGATTAGTTTTCTCTATCTTGACAGAAGTCACCTTTTGTGAATTTTAAAAAAAAACCACCCTATCACAAAAGAAACCCCAAAATATTCACAGTGGTAAATATATCACAGGAACTATGGGAACTGCTTTAAGTTAAATAACAAGCTATTGATACCATGTTAGGATCAGAGAACAAAATTCTACAAACACCGATAAGGTGTATCCACAGCTTGAAGAAACATCCTGTGATAAGATTGAGGTCAGACTAGAGCTTGATGTCGTGCTATGGAACAGAGTTGGCAACTAGTAAGTACTGAAAAATCAAATAATTGTGTTAGATGGTAGAAATAAACAAGATTGTGTAAAACCCAAGAAGTCTTGGCCTTTTGGTTTTGCTTTTTTAAGGAGAAAACACAAATTTGGATTTTCTTTCCAGTAAGCAGTATCATCAGGCCTGTAAATTATGCTAATTGTCTGTCTCTCTTCACTGTGTCTAGATGGTAAGCATGGTCATATGTCATTTTGGAGTGGAAGCTGTAGTAAATCATAGCTGTAGTTCAATTTCTGGAGGGAGAATCACCCAGGATTTGCTTCTCAGGTGATTCCCTCCTATTCTTCCTCATGTTTTCTGACTTGTAAACACATCAAACAGTAACACAGTAAAGTAAATCTTCACTGCAACTCAAACAAACAGTAGTCAAAGATAAACCAACTCCTGTATCTCAAGCCAGCTTTCCCTATGATTTCTATTTACTGTTGGTAGTGTTAGAAAGCTTTAAGAGTTCCCAGTAGAGTTATGTTTTTAATGGTATTAGCAAGTTGGAAACAGCTGGAGTATTTCAGGCTTGGCTCTTTGTCTGATCTGTAGAATAGATGTATGTGTTACCCCATCCTGAATTAAGTACAGGTTTTACAAATGACAGAAAACTAAGTACAATGTGCAGTGGCTGCATTAAAGGGCAAGAGAAGTCTTTTGTGCTTTCTCTAGCCTGCATCCATTTACCCTTTAGGGAGTAGGATATTGAAATGAAAGCGGTAAGTGATAGAGCTGTGGAGGTTCCATGGCCATCGAGGTTTCCCACTGTTCATTGTAATTAGATACAAAACTATATACTGATAAATTAATTTGGAAACTGCCAAGTCCTGTGTCTGGCTGTGACTGTGAACACAACCCCATCCACCTGCTGCTAGGGTCGATTTTCCCTGGGCTGTCACAAACATCCTGAAAATTACTAAATGCTCTATAGCCTAGTTTCTTTTGGTTAAGCAAAATGTGAGCTGGATTGCCATGCTGCTTAGCCAGAAAAATGAGTTCAGAGAAATATAGGCTGTGGGGGAATGTATAGCTCACCAAGCTGTAAGGCAGTGATGAGAAGCAAAGCTTGAGTTAATGCTGTTTAAAAACACTTCCCTGAATCCTTGCTTGCTCACAGAAGCTGTGTGTCAGTAGCAATTGCACCACATAGCTGTAGGTGGTGAGAATTCGTGCATGGTTGTACAGAGAAGACCTAAGCACTAATGAAGTGCCAGTGCATTCTCTCAAGTGTTATAGCACAAGATAACTTCTGTTAAACTTCACCTGGGAAGCAGTGTAAGGTCCACTTCTGCATTCTGTACACAAAGAATCTCTGTGACTTGGGCACAAAGCCAGGTTGTTTTAGATAGATCAGTCCTTCTTGGATCTATCACTTGTTCCTGTATCCAAAATGCCATCTGAGTTCAGAGACACCGTAAATAATGATCAGAATGGAGCGGGAGCTGTAAAGGTGAGTCTCCTCCTGTATTGATACTTCAGGCCACCTCACTATTTGCTCTCTGAATTAATCTGTTTTCCTACAGCCTTTCCAGGCAGATGCCAGAAAGCAGTGTGGCTGTTGGTCTGAGTGCTGCAGCTTGTTCAGTAGCATTGTGTAGAGAACGTGCTTTGAGGTTGGCATCTCCCACATTAGTGTCAGCTCCAAGCTGAATACACTGCAATACCAAAATAATGAAGATTATTAATGACTGTTCAAACAGGAACAGCACTTGAAGGAGGAAAACACTGTCTGAAGTACCAATTAATATGTATGATTGGATTTGTAAATAGAAAGGCTAGGCAGCCTCACTTGATAGAATTTCTTGATTTATAGAGGAAAGAGGCAGCACAAATACTCATTGTTAGCCTTTTCATTTCAATGCTGCTTGTTTAATGTGCACAAGTTTTTATTCACTCTGTCTGCTCATGGAAACGTGGTTTGCACAGACCAAGAGCCTCTGCAAAGCAAGAAGGGGAAGGGTGCGAGTCACAGTGCAGACGAGTCGCCTTCCACGGCAGCACGCAGGTAGAGTTAAAAGGGTTTCATGAAGTGTGGCAGCAGCAGTGCTGATGAACTGCAGACATGGGTTCTCGGAACTGACGACATATGCTTCAGAACAATATGAACAACTCCAAAAGTTTACCTTATTTTGACCTCAGAAAAGTAAATGTGCATGTCTGAAAGTTAACAAGCCACAGCAGGGATCTGTTCTTCACAGGACACTTGCAGTGATTCTACCCTATTTTTCAATACCTGAGGCTCTTGATGCAATGGGTCTACACAGCTTCACAAATAAAGCTGAGTCACCAAATGAAGAATGTGATAAACTGCACTCAAAACAGTTGCCATCTGCTTTTCCTTTTTTTTTATTTTTTTTTTTTTATTCCTCCTCATTAGAACTAGAAGGCTGCTTTTTCCCCAAGTGCTGCACTGGAACTCAGGCATTCCTGTGTTCTAGCCATTCTCACGGGATTCACAACTTGGAGTTGGACATATTGTCTCCCTTTCCTCTTAAGCAAATAATTTGAGGAGATTTAAAAGAAAACATTTTTTGGGATAGAGGTAAAACCCAAGACTAACCTTCTTATTTTTCCACTGCTGACCAAGCCTTACTTAGTAGCTGCCTAATGTAGTCTAAACCAAATAACTACAGGTGCTGCACTACTCTGTGAATGATTTGCTGTTAAGGTCAATTTTATTTGAAAATAAATAATGGAGAGGGAGGCATGAGACGATAAATGTTGTTGAGAAGTGCAGTTCGTAAGCTTTAGTTCATATACGAGTCCTTTCCCTGCTAAGGACAAGGAATATTTCAGCGTAAATGTGGGCAATACAAACCTAAGGAGAATTGTGAAGGTCAGCACCAACAAAGTTTAGAATGATTCATTGTGCATCTCTACAACAAGGATAGTGTTTGGAGGGTTGGGTTTGACTGATGTTTCACCACTGGGGTATTGCTAGGGTAGATAAAACCCACAACTAAACAAATTGCCATTCTTTGCTTGTGATGAAATCACCCAACAGAGATAAGCTGCTGGTTTCTCTTTTATTTTTGCTGTTTGGAAATGGCCTTTTTTAACACCCAGCAGCATTTTAACTGGAGTGTACAGGGAATCTGGGGAGTCCTTTTTGTCATCAGGAACAGTTAAAGGTTTGAAGCAAGAGTAATATCTGAGCAGATGTATTTTGATGTTAGTTCACCTCTGGGAGAACAACAATACTGTCGCTCACCCTTGAGCTGTGACTGCTCATCAGTGCTGTCTAGAGGAGGGAAGCCAACAGCCTCCCACAGTGAGGATACTCAGAGACTGGCAGCTGGTGAAGCTTATTTTAGAGATGAAGTTGATGGTTCAAATGCTTAGCAATGTTTTAATTTTTGTTTGGCTTTAATATTTCACTTCCACTGTTGGCTGTAGCTCCAGTATTGAATACTTGAGGCTCTGGTTGTGTTTCAGTTCTTCCTCGGCTGTAGCTGTTTTGCAGTTCATCTATTTTAAAAAGAGATAAAAAGAGTTTGGCAAATCGAAGGACTGTCTCAGTTCTTCTTTCTTTGACTATTTGGAAGAATTCCATTGAGAATGAAATTATAGATCTGGAAAAAAAGTTACTACTTTCCTAATGATACTTCCTCTGCTTCTATGGAAATGGTTTCCTGCTTCTTTGCCCTCTATGGGTGGGTTTCAAGCTGTTCTTCAGTAGAAGAGGGGAGGATGTGAATGCTATATCATCAACCATAAGTCCAGTCCTTTTAGTACCATAATCAGTCAATGGAAGAAAGCTCTGCATGGAAGTTTCTCTTTGAAAGTTCCCGAGTTTTACCAGATATGTGGTGTTCTCCTCTGCTGCATATAATTTGTATGTTAAAGGGTAAATTGGCACACAATTCTTCAAAGAGATGCAATTATTTACCTTTTCATAGAAAGGAAGTGAAAATATGACTAATTACAATACAAATGATTACAAAAGGGATAGAACACATATGGACATTGCAGGGGCTGAGGAG
>WBNH01002198.1:0-70793 GCA_013401255.1 Urocolius indicus
AGACTAAACAGCCCAAGTTCCTGTAGCCTTTCCTACATGACATCATAAAAGTCACAAGAAAATTTTGGAGAAGTTACTGGTAAATATTATAGGTAGTATCTTCATATGTTCCAAGAGTTTGTACCCATTGAGTCTGCAACTATTGTTGCAACTGAGTGGAACAAAAGATAGAGGCATAAACACTTACTAATTGATATACATAAGTGTAAATTTTCTATTCATTAGTAAGTATAATTTTCATTTGACAATGAAAAAAAATACATAAAATCGATGAGCAACACTGATTGATCCCTGCACATTGTTGGAATGAAAATAACTATCCCAATACTAGTAAATATTTTGGTACTATTAAAAATTTTGAATGTGAAAGGAGGATGATTGGAGGTCTATATTTCCAGGCTAACCTCCTTCTCTGGAGGTTATCTGATCTCATAGGGAAGCTGGAGTTCCTGCTGGAGGCCTCTAGCCTGTAGTGGAGGCTGCCTCATTGTTGGCACCATTGTTGCTGAATTTCCCTTTCCTGCCAACTTTTGGGTTAAAAGATGAGATATCTCAGCACAGACCCCACTAGTGCTTTAAGCACAGCAATTATACACTGCTCTGTTTCTTTGATAGTGAAAAGGAAAACAACTATAGGGACAGAAAGGAAATCTTTCCCCGATTCGTTCTTTAAATAGCAGTAGAGCATAAATAAACAGCTCTGCTAAATGGGTTTAGAAAAGCCAGAGGCTATACAGATCACAGAAGGTAACAGCAAAATTAGGGATTAATAATTTTTGGTATCATATTTAGTATTCAATTTTATACATTTATAATCACCTCTCTTCAGTACTAGCATCTTACCCCGCTATGATAAACTGGCAAAAATTATAAATGAAGCATGCTAACTCCACTTTCAATGTGTACAAAAAATAAAAAATTGTTAAAAATGGACATATAATTGATCTAATATTTTAGTCTTTACTGACTTCATGGGGTTCTTTTTTTCTTATTTGATTTGTGATTTTATGTGTTTGTTAACTTTGTGTTATCAAACACGCTTTTATTTATTTCTAAGCATACTACATTAAAGATTTTGTGCAGCCTAAGCTATAGCAAATAATAGAGAACAGAAGCAAGTGTTGTTGTATATTATTTGTTCATTTCAGATCAAGTACAGTTTAATACGTGTGCTCGTGTTTACATAATAAATTCTACCACCTCAAATATTTACCTTGCTCTGAAAAAAAAGTAAGTGGTATTTTACTATAAACTATTGGTCTATTGCATTGTATGACACAGAAATTCTGTATAAGAATTTTACAAAGTCTTTAGCATAAATACAAAATTATACTGTGATTTTTTTTCAGAATACATACCAAGTCATTCCCCACCTTCTGTGGCTTATTACAGAGAGGAAAAAAACTATATAATTTTTTGTTTGGAATTTATATTTAGATGCTTGTTTTACTTTATTTTTTTATTTGGTTGGTTTTTTTTAAGGAAACGTCTACTGGTATGTGTTTATTGTATAATATACATTTGCATGTTGCTTCAGTAAAAAGGGTATATAAAACACGTATGTGTGTGGACCTACTGCCCCCACCAGACTCTTGGATGTTGAAACAAGATGGGACACCTTCAGTTAAAGTATTGGTGAGAGCAGAAATGTTAAGTACAGGACAAAAGTTCATTGAATGTTTAATATAGATGTCTTTCAAAACTTGAAATCATTCTACAGTGTTAACTTGTACTCCTCCTAAACTGGTATTTACATTGTAGTACTGGAGTGTACTTTAGTCACTTGTATTCCCTGGTATTCAGAGACATCTGTAAAACACTCATTTTAGTCTTATCTGGTATGTGCTTTGTCTCTCTTCCAATTGAAAATTTTACTTTAATTTCATTTTAACTTACATTTAGAATTATCTGCTGTTAGGAATATTTCAGTCAAAGAAACCTTTTCTCTTGACTCTCTTTTCCTCAGTTTTTCAGATACACAATTACAAGGCATTCTTGTTAGAGAAGCAGGAATTTCACATCCTTACACGGTTCATTAAGTAGCTAACACTCTATTTTTATGTATGAAGAAGAATGTTTTTAAAATCACTTAATTGTCTAGACCAGATAAAATTTATTCAGTATAATAGCAGTAATATATGATTTTACAGACATATTGCACGATGTAACGATATTGCTGAAAGGAAATGTAATCCTGTGTTATAGATAGTTCATTTTTTTAAAAATAAGACATCCTATTAAATTTTGCTTATCTTTAAAGGCAGGGTCTTAGCAGAGGCTCTAAGACACAGCTAGTCAGGCCTGGTACAATTTAATCTTTCATTCCATGCAGTGGACATTACTATATAATTTTTAACTTTCCTCTCTGACATGATAAATATATTTGTTGTAGAATGGTGTCCTTTCTTGCCAGGAGTTACTAAAAAGTTTTAAAGCAAGCATTAAATACCACTTTGAAAAAAATTAAATGCTATTTGATTATATTTTCAGATCTCTAGACACATTATGCCATTCCCATGTAACACAAATGGAAGGCAAGCCTGGATCTCAATGTGCTATATGTTTGACAATATCTTCTTAAGTTTTAATGTATTCTTTTTGTGCCCAAGTATCCCAAGGGTATAGAGATGTATAGTCTGCCTTCATCTCACTAACCCATACTGCTCAGTACTCAAGAGCTCTTAGTGTATATCAGTAGTGACAACAGTTATTGACTGAGTATTCATGGGATTCCTTTTATTTTAATACATATTCTCATTCTTGCCTTCTTGTAATCTTTTCCCTTTCATAAGATTTTCTGCAATGCTGAATCCCTTGACATATGTTTTCCCTTCTTGATTTTCAAACATATGTCGGGCACATGTTGTAAAGCATATAAAACAATACTTCCTCCTGTCCTGAGCAATTGCCAGATTGTAGATTTCCTATGAATAAAATATTACATTTTTAAGTACGGAAACAATACAAAAACAACCTCGCTATTGAAGTTTCACACACCAGACAGATACCAAGAGTACACTTCACTCAGCTGGGGTTATTACAGAACAATCACCTAAAATGATCATGCTTTTAGTGCTGCTTAATGATTTAATTCAATTGCTATTCCAGAACAACAAAAAAACAATGACATTTTAGGTTTTATATTTTCTTGCTGTAAGAATACACTCATCCTGGAAGGAATTATGCAAACTGGATATTTAGTGGCTCAAATCTCAGCAATGCCTAATCATTCAATTGTCAAGTATCAGTCTAGGCTTAAGGCTGAGTGACCATGACAAGGTATCGAAATATCATATAACAAGATATCAAAAAGAGCCACTATCAGGGAAGCTAATATATCCTCACAATGGGGAAAAGAGAGAGAAGACTTGTAATTTCCTAAAGGAAGATCAGTATACCTGTACTGGAAAAGAAGTGTAGGAGACAACACAAAAATGTTTGAGGAAATACCTTTAAGAGATCTCTGAAGAAAAGTTCTAGATTTTGATGACTTGCAGCTTAAAGAATAATGAGAGATGGAGATAAATCAGCATTCAGATTATTAGCTGAGGTTCAAAACTGTGAAGGAAGACTAAGCTGATCACAAAGAACTGGAACAATTGCTTTGTCAGGCTTCCTTGTTGGCACAGGAAGCATTTCTGCCAAAGCTACATCATTTGGAAAAACTAGACTCTGTTCATTCAAAATGGGGAGGCATCAACTTTACATCTCAAGAAGAAAATTGAAACACCGACCTCTAAATTCCAGGGTGCTTCTGTAACCAGAGTGTATTTGGGAATGAAATTCTGAAAACAGGAGGCAGTTGAAAAGCTGTTGCTCCTCTTAGGTGCTGTGTTTGAATCAAGGTTATACAGTTTGTGCCTTCCTCTCTATGCATACACATTCAATAGCACAATGTAAATATATATGAATTTTCTTCGTAATTAATCAGAAACTATACCATCCTTATCCTTTCTTTACACATATTCCCTCAGAAACTCCCTGCTCCTGATCATCAGGACCGTGAGATGGCTGCTATATGTCCTCAGTAGCACCATAAGATATCACAAAATCAGTGTTGACATTAGCACACTCTTTTAAAGAAGTTTTCTATTTATGAATCACAAATCAAAGTCTACTAAGATCACTTAAAATCCCTGTGATGTCCAGGCAGAGACCTTTCCTTTTTACAAACAACACCATGTCCTGCCCTGAAAACCTGTGATATCAAAAGCAAACACAGAAATAATTCTGCATCCTCCTCCTGACAACAGTATTCCTTGAAAATTATGTTGGTTTTAGTTTGTTCTTCTTTGTTAGGTACACACACATCGTAATTATCCAGCTTCCTATCTTGGCCTGTTTTACTGAAAGAGGTGCTTTTTTTTTCCCACCAAAATGGAAATGCAAATATTATTGAAAGCAACAAATGAAGACTTCAAGTATGAAAAATGAATTTTATCCACTAACATTGCAGTGATTCCAAATATAGAATTGTGACCTTTCCAAATTACAGCTTTTATACCATAATGCAAGGTCTTTTCAGAAAGAAAATAATTTTAATTCTATTCATCTAAAGTAAATATATGCCTTTGTATGATCAAAAGAAAAGAGTATGTGCATTTTACCACTGCTGTACACACCAAAATAAGAGGGTGGGGAGAGATGTCAAAAGTAGGGGATATCTTAAGTTTCATAAGACCTGTATATTTGCAGTGTTATATACATATTCCTGTACTGTCTCACAATCAGCCTGTTTCTGTACACTTTCAGTGAGTGGATTTACAGGAGCTTATTTTTATTCATAGCTAGTTATAAAAAAAATATACATTCCTTGAATCAAAGCGAATTAAAAAGAAATGATATGCAAGAGGAGAAGGTAGCTCAGATTTCTCATCAGCAATCTAATCATGAGAGTGACCCACAGGCAACTTGAAAGCTGCCCACACAATTACTCACAGAGTCTGCTGAAAAACAGGCATCTCTGCTAGTAAAGTCTTTTTCTTATCTTGAGTCCAAGCCTAGTGATTGCCACCTGAATAGGAATTAGTTGGGGGGGTGGGGAGGAACACAAATTGCAAAGCACTGTGTTAAGCTGACACTATATATCACTGTTTGGCAGGCTGTAAATTTTTATGCGACACATTTTACAGACATAGGTAAATATAAACAACTAGGATAGGTATGAGCAACAGGGTGATTCCAAGACTAGTTTCTCTTTTCAGTTACATTAGTCTCATTGCAGTTAATAGAGCTGTCCTAGTACAAAAGATAACACTTTTGAATGTGCTAGGTGGGAGAGTGGTACTTTCTGCCTCATATTATGCCACAGGAACACTAAACACTGTGAGCTTCGGAATAATGACAAGCTACAAGATCAAAGCACAACTGTCTCTGTAACCACCATAGCTAAAACCTGATCATGGTTTAAGTGACTTCAAAAGTGTTATGTGAAGGATAACCTTAGCATTTGAACTCAAACTGCACTGACACTCCAACAACATTATGTATATAAAGGAGGATTTGCTGTTTCCCACTCTATTAGGGACAGATGCAATCAGCTTTCAATAACAAGAAACAATTAGCATTTTTTTCAATGAATATTTTTTTTTTCCCAGAAAACAAATGTATATTGGGATGGGGCAAACTTAGGACTCAAATTAGTTTGTAAATAATATCAAATTCTCTGAACAATTAAAGGAAAGAAAGCTTGTGTGTTCAGGAAGCCTGGATGTTTTAACAACATAATTGGGATATTTTTAGTGAAGTAGTTATAAGATAACAAAAAATATTAACAACATGAAAAAGATCTGAAAAATATTTTTAAAAATAAATAAAATATTTTAGTTTCAGGATAGAAAAATATGTCGTTGTGCCTGAAAAAAAAAAAACTTTGACTAACACAGCACTGTTTTGTGATGACCTGAAATTGTTCTTTGCTTTCATTTGACAATTGATCTGAAATAATTGATTGACATATTCATTTGGGTAGAAACAGAATGATGATGATGAATAGAATACCTTAATATATTTTCGTAGTACATTGTTCTGTATCCACATGAGAAGTTTTGAATTTTCTATATTCATGTTAAACACAGTTTGATGTGACTAAACAATACATTATATATCAAAACCACAATATCTCAGCTTAGCAGGAAAAATCAAAGTAAAAAAAAGAAACAAGTTGACTAAGCTGTGGAAGGTGGCCTCTTCTTATCTCATTACTTTTCTCAGCTTTTTACTAGTTAATTATTTCCTTCAAATGGGAGGCAGAGGTTTTTTGCTATTTATTCCACTCCCAAACCAGCTTTAAAATCACCGGTTTATATATCGCAAATCAGTGCCAAAAGAGATTTTTCTTTTTAAATTATAAATTATTTTTAAATTATAAATTATTTTAAAAATAAGGTCTAATTTAGATGTATAGAGATTGTGTAGTTTAGTTTTCAAGACTCATTTACTCATTTTGAACACACAGAAAAGGTTTCAACAAAAAGCAAATGTAACTATTTGATTTTGAACTCTGATCTCCTTTTCCCTTCATTGCAAAGATCTTCTTCCTGCTTTCTTAAGAAAATTACTGCTAAATCTAGAAGTTATTCAGTAATACTGATGCTGGGAAGTGGGCAGTTTCTAAGCCCAAGTTTGTCATTATTGCTATGAGTGTGAAATTGTTCAAAATACTTCACACACCATACATTATATTGTTGGAAAAACATGAAAAAAAAGAAAATCCTCAGTGTTACGGAGAAAGCATCTGGGACCTCGGATGTCAGTTCTATAAGAGAGATTGCTCTACCTATAAATTCATCTCTCCTACAATTGACATCCAAGGTCCCAGAGCTTTTTTCCATATCACTAAAGACTTTCTTTATGTGATTCCAGCATCATAGTGCATTCCATTCTTTACAAGAAATGTTCAGCCATTCATATTGCAGACAGCCAGACATCCTGCTAACTGTTTGAGAATATTAGAGAGCTGTTGGGAATGGAGGTCCCAAAATACTGCATTGCACTAAATTTTCATTAAGTTTTCATAAACTAAAATCCTCTATATATTTCAAATGAAAAATACAGAAAAAACCCAAACAATAAAATCTTACTGAAAACAAAAAGCAAGTGAAGTATAAACTATTAAAACTATCGTATGCCCACATTTAAATTTCTCTGTGTGTGTGTGTGTGTGTGTGTCTCATGAGGGTAAGCTGGGAGAAGTGCAAAGGGCCGTCAGTCTCACTTTGGCGTTACAACACAAAGCTTTCATCCTGGTACTGAAAAAGGTCTATGCTTTCATCTATTAACAGTCACAGATCAAATACATTAAAAGAGAAAAGAAATATACATTTTTGTCAGTGAGACTTGACTCTGTTCAAATTCACTGCTTTAGGTGCAACTGGCAAATGCAATGAGGACTTTAAGACTATTTTTATCTTCCTGAAAATTTTAAATGGGGGAAATAATGAGCTGTATTTAAAGCAAGCTAGAGATGTGTTACTAGCTGTAGCGTAGAGGTACACTATGAGAAGCTCAGGGATATTACTTTTCCCAGCTAAGAGCATATGGTTACTAGTAAACTACAGTGAACAGAGAAGATTTTTCAGATTTGCATTAGAGCAGCTGCACATTGAGGGAGCTCAGGCAGCTGAACAGCTCCAAGGTACACATTACACTGGGGTTTAGGCATTAAAAGACCAGAATAAATCTGTTATATGACCACAATGTGAGCTTCAGATGTATCATGCAAATATAGCACACTGCATTACAGGTGAATATTTGAAGAGCTTTAAGGTTTGAGTTGTGTTTTTTAGCAAAATGAACATGAACCTCAATGACATTGCAGTCTCTCACCTGGTGCTTCCTTTTTTCCTAGGGGTGTGGGAATGAGCGATAAAGAAAGAGAAAGAAAAATGGAAAAAAGAAGAAGTAAAAAGGAAAAGGAGAAAAAAAGAATAAAAATAAAGAAAATAGGAGAATTTTTAAAATAACATTTAAGAAAAGATAATAATATAAATACAAAACAGGAGGAAGGGAGCGGGAGGGCAAAAGCCTTAATTTGGTTGTGATGCTTTTCTAAAAACCTCTGCAAATGGCCCTAAGGACAAGAATCTGTGCAACACAACAAATCCCAGCTGAGGTCAGGACAGCATCTGCTGTTGTGTAGTCACGCAGGGAACTATAACTTCAAATGAGAGGAATTGTAAAAGAAGTTGAGATTTTCATAGCTATTATTTTTTATGCATATCCAACTGAAGTTTGGGAAGCTTGAGTGATCTGAAGCATCAATATCAATATATTCTAGGATCAGAAACTTCTGGGGATAAACCTGCCTGACTCAGGTATTTTTGTTCTGAGATTAGGTCTTTCAGGAAAATTTTCACACTCTTTTGTTTGCCTTCCAGAATCACAATACCTTTTTTCAGTCATTGTTATGACTGTAGCACAATAGCTGTGTCAACCATCGCTTTTGAGAAGATACATGCTTTCTGGCTGAACTACAAAAATGCTTGTTATTGTTGACAACCACTTAACGTCCAGAACAAATAGTTTTTCACACTGGAAACAAAAATATTAATTGTTTTAGATGTTGTGTTTTTTAAGAGCAGATTGGACAGCTCTACAGTCTAGGAAGCAGCTAGTCTCTCATTTTCTTTATGCTAGACACATAGAGATTTGGGAAGTGTATTTTATCTATCGCTATAACTAGCAGACGACTAAATATGCCTACATCTGGCTTCATGTCCTATGAACTAAGTTTCCCTTCTGTTTTAGCTGTGTGTCTTACATGGATTATAACTACAAATTAAAACAATAAGAGTAAGAGGTCTATGGTGTGAGTGGGATCTTCCCTAAATACCACTAAGCTCACATTGCCACTCACAAGTGGCAATTTGTGCTGAGCACAAAAGGGACATGTGGGATAAAGTTAAATAATGCTTAATGAGGATGGTAATTTCTTCGTAAGATGTAAATACTCTCATTTTGCTAATATTTTCTTCTTGATTGCTATCTCATATTGTTCTGTATGATACTGTAATTTTAAATTCCATTGTGATAGATGTGTGCATACACACACAGACACATGCTCGCGTGTACAATTCTAGGAAAAATTTCTTTAAAATGTTGACATTTGCTAAAAAGCAATGACTGACATTGATAAGGACTCTGGTAAATTGAGAGAAAAAGACAGCATGAGAGAGTTTTTAAGGGGGACAACTCCAGATTTTAACATCAGTGAAAAAGAACAGAAAAAAAAACCAGATTGTCAGCAGTTCCTGAAGTGAAAATGTCCTCAATGACTTTAAATTAATGTTGCATTCACAGGCACAAGCATCTGAGCTTATTGCAAAAATACTCATCATTATGTTAATCTAAGACTGCTGCTCATGACAGAGTCATGCCATTCAAAGATACTGTCATAGTTCTGCAGATAGGGTCAGATTACTGTTTTTATTGTTATTTTGCTTGATCCAAGATCTTACCCTACCCTCAGCATTGTACCTCTGCTGCAGCTGGTTCTTGCCTCCTAGTAGCATCTGTGATGTCTGCATAGGCATCACTGGAAACTTTTCACATGATCGTTAAGCCTCTTAGATATGAACACATATCAAATAAAATAGTGGGTTTGGGACATGATATGATTGAAAAGACAGCTGTAAAATAACTACATGACAAGAGAAACTTATCCAAATTACAAAGACCTAATCACGGCCTAAGAATATCTTAGATAAGACATACAACCTGTGTTCTTCTGCCATCCTTCTGACTAAAGATATCAACAGAACTCAGAGAGTAGAGAATAATCAGTTAAAAAGGTAATGAATGTAGAAGTCAATTCCAATACCTACTATTCTGTGATTCTGTGTGAATTTTATACAGGAGTAACACGGTTTCAGCTATTCCTTTCCTTTGTCTGTGGAACATGGTTTGTTTTGCTTTTGTTACAATTCTCCAAAGTTTTTTTTAAATTTGTTCAGTTAAAGATCAACTCTTCTGCATTTATTTTCCCTAAGCAGAAATCTCAGACTCTGAAAGCAACAGCGCAGACACCCATTAAAAAATAAAGAAGAAAACTCAGAGTAAAAAAAACACAAATTAAAATAAGCCCAAACCCATCTTAGGTCTACTTCACACTTCACCTTCAGTGTTCATAGAAATGTAGCAAATGAGAGGAAAAATATTATTTTTTCCTTTTGTTTCATTAGTCATGAACGTAGATGTGTAAAAGAAGATCATGCCAAGGTTTTGTTTTTCTAACAATAAAACATGCAAAAGGTTGAAAAACAGAGTGAAAAGAAAAAAACCCTAAAAACACAAAACCAGAACTCCTCCCCAAAACCAAGCAAACAAAACAAAGAAACATAGACAAGGGGAGTAAAAAATGAAAGATTGTAGAGCAGGAGAAAATTAAAAGTTCCAAGACAACTGCCTGCAAGAGTGTACAAATGGGAGGAATAACAGGGATATGATTGAGAGAAGCAGAATCCAAAGGCCCCTGAAGCCACGTCAGGCAAGAGCAGTGGCTATGGCTTCAGGCTCATCACTTTGTTGTGGTTTTAACAACCTGACACCTCTAGGGTATATATCTGTCAACTTTTGGTACCTCCAAGATGATCCACTCTGAACGTTGGTGTGAACTTGTGTTTTACTGAGGAAATAAAAGAAGTATATTAAAAAATCAAGCCTAAGTTTTAACGTTTGGCATATATTTTAAATGATTAGTCTTTATTAATTAATCTAGGCTTTCCTAAAACCATGAAAGTATTTCAGCAGATTTGTTTCACTCTTTGCAGAAGAATAAGTAGCATGTAGGCATTTTAATAACTTCACATATTAAGTGTATATATTTCTAGTACCCACAAGCAAGATGATTCATCTGTCGACCATTTAATTTCCTAACTTGAAGTGTAGTACGCTATTTAAACAGAAAGGGAGAAATGCACGGTAAGAAATAAAAAGGTCATTCTATTTTTAAGAAATTGATCCCCATCTTTTGATGTTACTTGTTACACATATTTTTATCCTTGACAAAATTATAGACTACTTGCTGTCAAGCAAAATGAAGATTGTATAAGTATAACCAGGTAAAGTAAAACCAGGCAGCTGATCTGTTTCCTGCATCTTCATGGCTTATGGGATTAAAACATGACAAGCAGAAAAGTAAAAGGAGATCAGTTACACAGATCAATCTTCATTTGGGATTGTTACTTTGATGTGATCCAAGTAAATTCCTTTCAAGAAGTAAGGATGTGGTTACCACTTATAGTAGTGAAGTATAATCTAATTTGACTCAATGTGTTGAAATATAACTTTATTTCTGTTTTCTTTTCTGAAAAGTCAGAAAAATTCGCATTTACAGGATTCTGCTCACTAAGAATCTGTTTTTAAAATGTTGTTGAATGTGTAAATTAGGCAAGGGGGAAAAGTCACCAGTTTTCCTTCTTCAGAAGTATCCAACAAATGTTGATATAAATAAATTTAAATTTGCTGCACTGCTTACATCTGGCCTGAAAAGAATGTTAATAAAGTCCTAGTTCCAGTTTGTCTTTCTGAAGGACTGTCAACTATGCTTGCCCAGACTCTCAAATGCATTGCTAGCAGGTGCATGTGAAAAAAGGTCCAAAATCAGATTGGATCAAAGTTTGAACTTTTCTTCTGAGGTATGTCAGAAACACTGACAAAGCTTAGAATTTAAAAAACAACATTAACAAAAAAAAAACCCTAAAACTATTTTCGTTTTTTTTTTTAAATAAAAAATGGCCACAGTAAGAGAGACAATATAAATAACTTGTTAAGAAATCTTTCTCAGGGCATTGAGACAGACCTTGCTTCAAAACAAGGTTTCAGTTCAACAGGATGGTGACTATTAACCATCGAAATAAACTGTTACCTTCCATATTGCCTTTAAAAGAAACTTCATCTGTAGTCCATCCAAACTCCATATTATTATGACAAATGTAACCTTGATAAAACTTTCCTCTCCACAGTGTTTGACTAATCCACAAAAATCTATTAAAAGTTTTTATTAACAAGTTACAGCACGATGAGTGTCTCTGCACAACTCAATCTCCAGTTTCAAGGAACTGTTTACCATAAACTGCTTGGTTGGCTAGGGGTTTACTGGCCCACTTTATACATTGGAATTTAAAGGAAGGTGCTCTAGTTTCTGTGACAGCAAAAACTAATGAGTAAGAAAAAGCAACAACAGCTACAAGGTTTAGAATCTTTAATCAAACCTGACTACCTGGAACTGAATATCTTCCCATTGTCAGTGACCCTTAAACTGAAAACCTACATAGATATACAAATTTCACAGAATCACAGAATGGCAGTGATTGGAAGGGACCTCTAGATATCATCCAGTCCAATCCCCTGCTAAAGCAATTTCAGCTCAATCAGGTCACATAGGAACATGTTCAGGTGGGTTTGGAAACCTCCAGAGAAGGATACCCCACAGCCTCCCTGGGCAGCTTGTGCCAGGGCTCCCTCACTCTCACAGGAAAGTTTTTTCTTATGTTCGAGTGGAACTTCCTGTGCTCCAACTTGTGTCTATTACCTCTTGTCCTGACATATTTGTCCCATGTCTTTTTCACAGCACAAGATACATTAGAATACAAACAGTAGACAGCCCATCAAGACTTGAGCTTCTGTAGCAGCACTTTTCCTTTTTTTCCAGCAGAAAAAGCAATTTGTGCTTTTCTCTAAGACTCTGATGATCACCATAGTGATCCCATGGACATGTTTGTACTGATGAAAAATTTCTACAAAGAGTAAAAGTTGGAGATCTGATATTACCACACTTAGTATGTCTAATCAAATAAAGTACATGAATTTACACTTTTAAAATTGCACTGCACATGCAGATCTGATTGATGACTGTAGGGAACAGTTTGTGAATTATAGTGATTAATGAAAACTGGAAGATCTCAATCCATGCTCTTGCCAGAGATATGAAATATTGTGTGTGGTTGTATATGACTCCACAGCTGAAAGCTTGACAGTCAGGCAATTATATGAGCCTGACAAACATCTGGCCACTGTCTTTGTGTATGTCTATGTAAATGAAATTACTCAAAATAAAACCTAGTAAATAAAATCCATGGATTAGCCCATAAATTTTGACTCTCCTTTCCTGCCCCTCCTAAGTAAGGAAGATACTCAGTTTTAAATTGAGAAGCCTTACATAGGTTTGAAAGATATTAAATCTGCTACAGTTGTCTAAGTTTATCTACTTTGTGGAAGCACTCTCCTTTCTAATTTACTTCATGTTTCAGCCTACTTAATTTCATTACTTGTTGAGACAATGCTGATATTTAGTATATTTTCTTGTACTGAAGATCCTCAGTCTAATATTTGAACATTTTCCAAATAGTATCAGTAACGGAAACTCACAGGCCACAAAAAAATCTCTCATACTTTTTCAAGGCAAAACTCTGGGGTGAGAAGAGAGAGTAAGAGACAGAGGAAGCAAACAAAAAAGTAGTATTGTCAATTCTTTTTCTCAATTACAATCAAAGTCCAGCTTTAACTTACCTCCCCTATTGTTAATCTTTGGTCAATACCTGAGTCCTTTCTCCCCCTGCAGACTTATTCTTTCTTAACTCTCACATCTTTCCCTCCCTAAAGTCCTAACTCTTTATATCTGGAAGCTGTTTCTTCATGGCTTCTCCCCATGATGTCACTCTATTACCCAAGTCCCACACTGGCTTTTGACTTCCCTTCACAATCACTCTTTAAATCCTTATTCTTGTCTTCAAGGATCTATTCCTGCCTATTTCTCTTTCATCTCATATCTTGATGCTTGTGTGTATCTTATATTCTTTCAAATCAAAAGCATGAATTTCTTTAGCTCAGCTGTGAAATCTGTGCTGAAATAACATCCACTCATCCCCTATAATATTTCAGCTTC
The DNA here is from genome assembly GCA_013401255.1 of Urocolius indicus. Taxonomy (NCBI): domain Eukaryota; kingdom Metazoa; phylum Chordata; class Aves; order Coliiformes; family Coliidae; genus Urocolius; species Urocolius indicus. The sequence continues at coordinate 13,886 of WBNH01002198.1, forward strand.
TGAGACTCTGTAGAAAACATACAAAATTAAAAACAAAGTGTGAAATCCTCAACAATGTTATAACCAAACTGCAGACAAAGAAAACACATAGTAACTGGCTTTGCCATAACAAAATTCAGTATAGCTCCTGGCAGTATTTCAACTTCAACATAACAAAAGTAAAAGTAGTAGTGGCAAAGACTAGGTAACTGAAACACACTATTCTTTGTCAGCGTGTAGACCTTCATCTCATGGACGCTTAATAATGTATTACGCATCTCACATCAGTGCTTTCTGAAGTTATTTTCTAAAATGAAAGAAAATGAGACCAATGTCCTAGCTATCATTCCCATGGAATCTCTAATGTTAAGGCAATACAGAAGAAAGAGATAAAACATAAAATGTGGGCTTTTTCAAACAGATTCTAATAAAATCACATTACAGAGAGTAGTTTCTCTAAAGAAAAGAAAAATCCCACAAACATTTTGAATTTCTTGTTCAAAGCCTGGGAGAAAGAGGTGGTACAGTTCATTAAACTTCAGTTATGGAAATTCCTGCCTTTAAAAGGCCAGTTTGAAATTCAAATGTCTCATAAAACCCTATCCAAAATCTCCATGGGTATCTGGAAAGTGATGATATATTACCAACCATTCATAAAACATCAACTGCAAAAAAACCCAAAATATCTCCCCAAAAGACTGAAGATAACAATTTTTAATTTGTTGAAGTCAGTGGCAAAGCTCCCATGGACTTCTACAGGGCCATGATTTCAAACTGAAGAAGTATAAACCTATAAAGATAAGCACATTTTTAGTGCTTACAATTTTGCACTGAACTTATTATATAGCTTTTGTATGTACATTTCTCTGTATTCTCAGGTGAGTAGATGCACAAGTTTATTTCAGTATTTTAAAAGTAAGAGAAAAAAACAAACAAACAAACAAAAGAAGTAAAAGACACAACTATTCCAAACATAGGGAGGAAGGACAAGGCTGATTTGTGAAAAAAAAAAGCCTAAAAAATGTCATATCTTCATGTCTGTTGTACTTCATTATTTCCAAACCTCAAAGAAACCTTTGTGAAAAAAAATATACATGTTCAAAAGTTAAAATTTCCATTTCTTTTATTTTTTCCCTTGTTTAGACCACTTAATGCTACTTTTGTTTGGAAAAGATTTAGAAACCTTGCTGAAAAACACTATGTCAGTTTTATATTTTTCAGCAAAAACTTGGAAAAATATAAAACATTTACCAACAAAATCGTAAAAGCCTTCTTCATAGAAAGGTTGAGCCCAAGACAAAGACCTTTTTTAAATGGAGAAAGAGAGGTATTAAATAAACATATAAATATTGATCAGCTCCACTTGTAAAACTCACGATGCAGAAAGGCCTGCCTTCCCCCATGCAGCAGAAAACTACAGGCAGCATGGTCCCAAGCAGTCCCTGGGGTGTTCAGTCATCATATTGCTGGTACAGGTAGTTAAACTTGGGAGCTGTGTGAGCTCTGGGGTCCCACTGTGGATGTTTGTCCACTCCATGCCCTCTCCTAACACTGCCTTTAAAGTTTACAATTATTTATTTGTAATGAGGCCATTTATCTTAAGGGCACATTGAAAGAACCACTTTCTGGAAATGAAAGTACCTGTAGTAATTAACAACTTTTTCCACTGCTAAACTCTAGTGGGCTGGAACTGTTAACCTGAGAAGATTTTAGATGTCATTATCAGTCCCTTGCATCATCATTTTTTTCAGTCGCTCATTGACACAGCGTCTTGAGGACATGCTCTTGCAGAAATAATTGGACTGTGCTTTACATTCACATTCAGTACACTTTTTCTTTCAAGTTGCTTTTTGTGATTCATGACAAGCAAAGATTGAAAAAAACTTAAGAATACAGAAAATTTCTTTTTGTTTCAGAAACAGATTAATACCTCAAAGCGACCTGCTGCAGCACCTCATAAAAATAAGGTATCAGTTGTCTTTGACCAGATTGCAGGAAGACAGAATCAGAAATGTTCAGAGTAGCAATTTAGAATAAACTGCTCTGGAAATAAATGTGACAGTAACAATTTCAATGAAATGGAAAAAAGCTAGGAAATTCAGGTTGTGTTTTCAAAGATTCTGAAGTCTCCAAATGAGATATTTGCTGTCTCAATAACAAATGTAATAAGGGATGAATGAAGATTTGCCTGACAAAAAAATCACTAGGTAAAATCACAGACTGCTTGTGCAGAGAACCTATCATAATGACCAATGTCACTTGTTTGTCATCATATATTCCTTTGTCTGGTTCCCCTTACCTGGGGGTTTTGTTCTGTTTTGCTTAATTCTCTTCTTAAAATTTTAATGGATAGGGACTGTCTTTTTCCATTGCTGAATATTTAGTGTCTGGATCATCAGGAAACATTATAGAATTGCAAATTTTAAATGCTACAATAGAACAAAAAAAGTCCTATATAAATTACACACACTGATTTTGTTTAAGTGGAAGCTAATGTATTGATGTTTTATAAAATGAAGGCAGGCTCTGACTTTTGTTACAAACCTCTCAACCTATATGACATAGGAATTCATTTATTGTTATTGTTAACATTGTTTTCATTACTGGCAGCAAAAAATGTTGTTATTATTACTGTCGTCATTTATGTCTGTAATATTATTTATATTATGTGGCCAAAATCTGTCACCAAATTTTTTCAGCTAATAATTGGTTTAATCAATGCTTACAAATAAATAAATAAATGAATGAATTCATCTATTGCCCCAGTCTTCTGAATATCTTTATTTAGATCAAATGTGATTGCCTGGACAAAAGGCATAGTACTGTATTTGGGTCTTATTGTACCAAAGAAGGGATAAGTAGGGTAGGATGCAATATGAGCTAGAAAGTAATATGTTAATTCCAAAAAATAAAACAACCAAACTACCTTACTTAGATAGCCCCATAGCTATGGCTGACCATGATTTAACTCTTAATATTTTCTTGAAACTGTGACAGTTAATATTCTTCCATGTGATACATTTTCATATTTTATATAGGCCACATTCCCATACTTTTCCTAAGTGTGCAATCAAAACATACCTATGCTTCTGCTCAGTTGAGCATTTAATTGTAAGCAGTGAGTAAAAGACCTTCAGCTCTGACCTGGTATTATTAGTATTTTTTATTATTATTATTTTTCTTCTATATTATTATCTGGGAATATATATGCAAAATATTGTGGTGACTTAGCCTGATGTCCACCCAGTCATAAAATCACTCCCCCTCCTAAAATGGACAGGAAAGAGAGAGAAATTTAACAAACAGCCTGTGAGTTGAAATATGGACAGAGAGATCACTCAGCAATTAGCATCATGGGCAAAACAGACTCAGGGAGAAAAAGATTTGATTTATTAAAGAAACAATAAGAGTAGGGAGATGAGAAATCATCTTAAAAACACCTTCTCCCACCCTTTCTCTTCTCAGAGCTCCCTTTCCTTCCCCCTCAGTGGCTAAGGGGATGGGGAATGGGGGTTGCGGTCATTTCATTACAGATGGACTTTGCCGCTGCTGCTTCTCAGTGGGAGACCTCCTCACACTTCCCACTGCTACACTGTGGGGTCCCTCCCACAGGAGACAGTCCCTTAATGAACTTCTCCAACATGAGTCCTTCCCACAGAGGCAGTTCTTCACAAACTGCTCTGGCATGGGGCCTCCCACGGGGCCAGCTCCTCACACCCTGCGCCAACATGAGTCACCCACTGGGAGAACAATCCTTCAGGGACAGACTGCTCCAGTCTAGGTCCCTCACAGGATGGCAAGTCCTGACAGCAAACCTGCTCCTGCATGGGCATCTCCCCCACGGACTCCTAGGTCCTTGCTAGGAACTTGCTTCAGGATGAACTTCTTATGGAGTCACAGCCTCCTTCAGGCATCCACCCGCTCCGAAGTGGGGTCCTCCACGGGTTGAGAGTATCTGCTTCCTGATGGTCCTCCATGGATGGCAGGGGGACAATCTGCTTCACCATGGTCCTCACCACATATCACAGGGGATCCTTTCCAGTGCCTAAACATCCTCCTCCCCCTTCTTCTCCACTTACCTTGGTGTCTGCAGAGATGTTTTCACATTCTCCATCGCCATGGCTGCTGCAGATTTTCACCTGTGTAACAACTTCTCCTTCTCAAATATGCTATTCACAGAGGCATTACCTCCATCACTAATTGGCCAGGCCTGGGTCAAGTACAGGGTCCAGTTTAGAATTGACTGGCCTTAACCCTGTGAGCTACACGGGAAGCTTCTGGCAACTCTTTTTGTTTAAAGAAGCCACCCCTGTAGCCCTACTGCTAGCAAAAAACCTGGCCCAGGCAAAATCACTACAAATATTAATCAAGTTAGGAAAAAGAAAAACAACAGCAATTACAGTTGTTTTTTTGAAAAACTAAACATTTTTCTGAGAGGATGATTCTTATTTTGATGATCTCTTTAATGACATAACTATTACTTAAAAAGTGATAGCAACCATTTATTGTCTTTAGAAAATTTAAATTGACAATGCATGAATACTTTAATAACCACATCCACAGAAGAAAAATATTAGTAGAATCGGAGTACAGCGTAAGAAAAGGTGCTGTGTAGGAGGTCTCATTAAGATATCTCTGAGATGAATGCATGAAAACAGCAGGGCCACTGATAATTCATGCTTGAGAAATGGTAAGCTATTTTCCAAGGAAAAAAAACCCCAACTAAAATGAATCATTCATTTTCAAGTACTTGATTATTACAGAGCTGCAGAGGTGATACAACGCCAGAAGTGATGTCTTGCTTGAGGAGATAAAATGTGTCACATAATTCCTGATAGTTTTGCCTGGTTTTATGTGTACAGGAGCAAACTCACCTACACCACCTAACAAAGTTTCCAGTATTAATCCTTATCCCCTTTGGCCATATTGGAACCATTGGGTATTAGTTCATATAAATAATGAATAGAGAAAGCATTCAAGCAAGCAAGATGGTCTGGCAAGGAAGCAAATAAATGAATGCCACTGAGTATTTTATTACGAAAACAATGACGAGAGAAGATACTGGAAAAGGAAAACACTCCATCTAGCTTTTGACATCAGAGAATTTCTATCTTCGATATAAAATTTCTACATGTTTCACTCTTTTGAATTACACTTTTTGAACCAGCTTTGTTAAGGTCCATGGATTCTGAAATATTTATGTAAGCCAAAAAAAACCAGCACTGGCCTGAGTCTTGCCCAAATAATTCATTGCCTACTGACTGAGACTTTTTTTCTCCAGGCTTTGTCTGAACATTGCCCTTTTGCCTTTCTGCTCTTTTGACACATATTATTTTTTGCCCACAGTCACTGGCGTCCATGCTGCTGAGTGCCACTGACTGAACTCTCCACCTTTGCTGATATGATGTAATGTTACTTGGCTATAGTCCTTCACATAATTCTTTTGTCTCTTTTAAAGCAGGCTGTCAACAATAGGGTTTGAATAATGAAGATCAGAACATGCTCTTACATGACTTTAGTTAGCAACTTTTGATTCATTTCATTATCATCTTATACATTTTTTTAAAGAGCAAACTGTATAAAAGAAGTAGAACCCTTTTTTATTATTATTTTCAGAGAGTTCTTAAAGAAAAGAGTCATTTATCAAGGCATGAGATTGTTCTTATGAGTCACATAACATCAATGAAAATGACCGCATCCATCAGGGGAAGCCATATATCACACATATACATTCCTATGAATTATTGTTTCTGTATCAATTAAAAATAAATGAATAATGGACTATGTTATCATAATTTCACTTTTTTTTTGCTGAGTTACTGTAAGCCGTGTTAATATTTAATGATCCCTTCCCACATGTCTGGTACGCAAATAAAACTGTCTTGTGATGCCCATACTTTACCTGTTATAGTAGAGTGAAAAAATCAGAGCATTGAGTTCCTATGTTATTACCTATTTTTTACTAAAAGGATTAACACAATATTAAAAATTCTGAAGAAGACAATTGAAGAAGGTCAGCTTAGACCTTTCTGCTTAGAAATACACAGCTGGGGGGGAAAAAAAATCTATTATTTCAGAGAACACAGAAATAATAAAAGAAACACCAGATGTTCCTAAGTTCCACTTATTCCCTGTTAGAAAACTGAAAGTTGAGAAGCATATATCATCTATCAATATCTCTAACAGACACTGCACCTGCTTAACTGTCCATACTAATGTATTCATACAGGAAATAAACCCAAGTTAGAGATAAGAGCTTTGAGAATTTCTAATGATAAGGCTTTTATTCAACAACTGTAAGAGTTTAACAAAGGTTATTTTTTAAAAATTAAAATAATTTTCATTTTCTATCACATGAGGAAACAAAAAAATTAAGTGTAGTAAGATATTGCAGAACTATTCTAAATTCACTACAAATATAACAGTATATTCACAATTACAATCAACGATTATATTTAAAGAAGATTAAATTTAGAAAATTATTTATATTTTTGTCTCTACAAATTGAAGAAAGCAGGAAAACATGAGCTAATTTTAAATCATCCTATGTAGATCATAAAGCATATTTGCAACATTTCCAAACTTCATGAAGAATGTGTTTTCTCCTCCAAATGATAAGGAAATTGTACATGCCCAAAATTTAAATTGCACTATATAGTCTGGCACATTGTGCAGTTTCTTGGATATTCACCACTGGTATCATCCCACAGAGCTGAATATTAGACCAATGAATAAAGGATCTTATGTTCTATAATCCTTAATTTGCTTACAATGAAATGATAATCTCTGAGAGTGAAATTCACTGTAAGTGCTTTACTGAGAGCCTCTGTACTAGAAATAGAGAGTTAAAATTACACACAGAGTAGTCAATGTGTCAAACTGAAGGTCATCAAATATGGCAAAGTGTCGTGGTTTGGCCCAGCTAGCACAGCACCACAACAGTCTCTCGCTCGGTGCCCCCATTCACCCCCACCCTCGTTAGGATGGCAGAGGCCGCAGTGAAATGGAAGTAAAAAGATAAGCAAGGTTGTTGTGGATTAAAACAAGGGCAGGGAGAGCTCACTGCCAATTGCGGTTCCGGGCAAAACAGACTCCAGTACTCGACTTAGAGAGGAAAGTAGGAAAGTTTATTCTACAAGAAACAGAATGGAATAAAAGCAAAAGGGAGTAGGATGATGAGAAAATTACAACCAGCACTTTAAGATCTCCCTCCCCCATCCCTCCTTTCTTCCCGGGCCCAGCTCACTGCTCCCGATATCTCTACCTCCTCCCCCCACAACGGCTTAGGGGGGGCAAGGAATGGGGGATGTGGTCAGTGTCTCACAAATGGGCTCTGCCGCTTCTGTCTTCTCAGATGAGGATGACACCTGGCATTCTTCCCCTGCTCCAACACGGGGTTCCTTCCCCGGGACACAGTCCTTAACGAACTTCTCTGGTGTGGGTTGTTCCCAGCAGCTGCGGCTTCTGCCAATACAAGATCCCTCACATGGGACAGAGTCCTTGGTGAATATCTGTGGCATGGATTCTTTACCACGGTTGCAGTTTCTGTAGTTACAGGGTCCCTCTCTTGGGACAAGGCCTCTTCTGGGCACAGGTTTGATGAGCTGCTTTGTTGTGGGTTCCTTCCCACAGTTACAGCTGTGGATATTGGGTTCCTCCTTCAGGACACGGCCTTCTCTGGCCATTGTTTTAAAGAAGAAAATCACTGCTCAGGGTCTGTAGTGAAGTGAATCGCTGCCCCTGGTCCGGGGCCAGCTTTATCAAAATGAATCTCTGCCGCTGATGCAGAGTCTTTAAAGACATGAAAATAAATCTCAGCTTCACCAGTTCTCTCCACAGAATGCAGGGGAGTCTCTGCTCTGCACCACCATGAGCCAGAAGAAGGGGCAGGAGAAAGAAGAAGCAGGAAAAAGATGGAGGAAGAAACCTCCTCTTCCGACTTCTTCTTAAAAAGTGGCATCTAATTGGCTCAGCCCCAGAAATGAGTCTGGCTCAGAGCTAGGAGAGTTGCAAGCAACTTCTTACAGGCACCATCTTTACAGCTCTTTCCCCCTTACCAGAAAAGGCTGTCATGTCAAACCATGACACAAAGAAAAAATAGAATTAAAGGTACACGCATGATTAAGTGTTTCAGCAAGGTGGCCTCTGAATAAAATGGAGATTATAGAAGTCAAAATCTCCCATGTTCCTGCTCATTCTGCAATTTAAATGTGCTACAAAGAAAATATTTATTGCATTTTTTCTTGTGCCTCAAATGTTTACAATTTCAGTACTAAAGCTTCATCAAATGCTGCTGATAGCCACGAGTGTATAAAAATGAGTATCTGAAGATTTCTTGGCCAGAAGGGCAAAACATGAAGATGATTAAGCCTGAACCAATCATGTGATTTGTAATTTGGTAAGAATTAGAACCAAAATAGAATAGAATAGAATCCAATAACTGTATATCTTATGAGATATTGCAACTGATCAAACTAATAAGATGAATGTGTACACAACCAAAATTAAATTACATATTTAGATCAGAATTCCACAAAAATCAACCTCTTATCTGTGGGCTTCAATTAATTAATTCAAAAATATTTTCTCTTTACATTTTACAGTCAGATTTGGTGGTTGTGATGGGTTTGCGTAGAACCGTTCTCTCCTTGGTAAATGGGAGAGGGCTCTGAGTTAGACCCATGTCTGGCCCTGACAGGCCAACCTGGTGCCTTTGAGATGACTATTTAAGAACAGAAATCTGTAGTGTGTAGGAGGAGATGGAAGAGTGGGACAAGACACAGGTGGCCATACAGACCCCACAGTCAGAGAAGGAGTAAGGCAGGAGGAGCATAGAACCAGAGAACCCCCTGCAGCCCACAACCAGGGAGCATCTGTCCCTCTGCAATCTGCAGAGGGCACTGGTGGGGAAGATAGTAGCCTGCAGATCCAGGAAGATCCCATGGCAGGGGGAGCAATTGAACCTAGTGAGAACCCTATGATAGATGAAGTGATTGCTGAGGACTCCATGCCAAGTGGAGTGATTGCAAATAGAAGACTCCAAGCTAGAGAAGTGATTGTACCCAGATGGGCAGGAGACTGTGTGAGGAGGCAGCCATGGTGCAGGTCATGCTGGAGAGTCTGTGGGCTGCAGAGACTCACACAGGAGGCAAAGAGGAGCTGCAGTCCTCAGGAAAAGTGCATGTCAAAGCAGTCTGTGCAGGGCTGCCTGGCATGTGAGGAACCCCACGTTGGAGCAAGGATGGCTGGCAATGAGTCCTCCTGCTCAGAGGTGAGTGGCAGGGGCCATTGGGAAAGGACTGATTGAAACTACCATTTCCTGCCCCCTGCCACTGGTCTGGAGGAGGACGTAAGGACAATGGGATGGGTGTCTGAGCCTGGGAAGAGGGGCAGGGTGAGGAGAAGGTGGTCTTAAAGGGCTGGTCATACTCTTTATTGTCATTCCACTCTGTGTTTTCTGTTTGTTATGGTTTTGGTTTTTGGTGGTTCAAATTAAATTTTGTTTTCTTCCCCAAGTTGAGTACTCTGGCTCTTTTGCCTGGGACTGTAAGTGGCAAGTGAGCCCTCTGTCCTTAGGGAGTTCCAAAGGTCCTTGGTTACTTTTTTCTTTCCTACTTAGCTGGGAATTAGAGGAGTGAGCAAATGGCATCTTATGGCTGGGCATAAACAATGGCAGTGATGTATTATTTGTGTAAGAAAACAGTAATGAAGGTGAGCAAAATGTTTTATGTATGACGATGAATATGATGATGAATATTAGTAGATCATAGACTTTTATGTGGTGGAAATAAAAAAGTTGCTTATATTCTTGCATAAGTACTTTTAACAATGACTTCACCCCAAAAATTTCATTTTTGTTTTGAAGAATGATAAGAGCAACATAACAGTCAGGTTAAGGTAGTTAAATTATTATTTCAGTTTGACTTCTCCTGGGAAAACAAACACTGAAATCAGAGAAAACATTGATAAACTTGTTCCAGAAGTTTCTTTTTTTTTCATTTGAACACATTAATTTAAATATAACTAAAAGTACCTATTCCTCAATCCCTATCAGATTGAAGCCAGCAGCTTCAGAAGAAAACAACATGAAATTTCCCGATCACTTGGGTCTTCTAGGTTTTGACTCTTGGGAAAGTTGGGGATTCTGTCGTGGTTGTCGGGGGGTGTGTTGTTTTGTTTTTATTTCTAAAAGTAGCAGCTGCTTGAAATAGATTTTAATATATTTTCATATGCCAAAGGCCTCTGTTTAGCACAGCAGTTCCCAGGTGTTAGTCCTTACAATTGCTGTTGAATAAAGTCCACAGGACCATCTGAAAGCGTAAAGGAGTGCATTAGTACTTATTTTTACATGACTATAGACTAATAAAGCAGCTTGCATAACTAATTATTTTTCTCAATATCTGAGGTAAACTGTGGGATGTCCATGAGGAGATGTCACAGACAATGAAGCAGTCTTCTTCATTTATCAAAAGCAAAATTGTAAAGATCTCTAAGACCGATGAATGCTGATTTATTCCCTTTAATTTTGTGTTGCAGAGGATCCCTTCAACAGAAAAGATATTTCTGTTATTTAGATAAAGTTTGTGTACTTAGTCCAGCTGGGAATGCCTGCCAGTTAAAGTAGGAAAAAAGTGCACTTACATGTATTATGTTTCATGGTGAGCTGAAATGCAGCTTTGGAAACAGATTTGACATTTCAGATTTGCCTGTGTTGTAAAGGCAGGATTTGTTGCAGACATAAAAAATGCTTGGTATTAGCATCTGGAGGAAGTTGTGCACAGTTCTTCAAAGCACCCCTGGCAGCTGATAATGGATAGCTGTTGGCAGTGATTAGAGAGGCAGATGCTTACCTGTGCTCCCACAGTGTGCCGTCTTGGCTTGATGACAAGGTGAGAAGAAGGACAAGCCATCGCAGAGTAGGGGCAATTGTCAGCTGGTACCCTACTGGGCAAGGGTAAATGGGTCACCTAGGGCTTCTTGTTCATCTGTAGCAGAGTCATCAATCCATGCCAGAATACGCGTGTTTCAGAAAATAAATCAATTCCTTATATAGAAGAATGGAAAAGAAATTAAAATCTTGGTATTTTAAACAGATTTAAACAAATTAGTTTGCAGCTTGGCATTTTACATATTGCAGACTGAAAAATACCCTCTATACTGTAAAATTGCATTCAGTCATACCTGTGTGCTTAATAAATGAAGGACTTGTTGAGCCAAATGGCAGTCGTTTTACTGGAAGTTTTCAATGTCAATTGGATGCCCCTGAAACCCTGTAGAGGGCACTTCCCTATGAAATGCTTCTTCATGTTTTCCTCTTGTCCAAGCTGCAGGTCAGGTTGTTTTACTTGCCCTTTTTGTCAAAACGGATTCTAATTCATGGGTTGTTTATCATGACTCACTGATACTATAGAAGGTCAAACATAGCAATGTATAAAGTTAGATAGACAAAAAAGAACCCACTTACAGTAGAAAAAAAACAAACATCAACAGGAAAATATTAACAGAACACTCAAACCTTTTCCGTGTAGCAGTGTTATTTCCTCTTGTTCTACTGTAGTAGGATGTGTTTGCATTACAGATATTGCACTAGGTCATGATATTCTGAAGTGGAAAGATCAGTGGCAAATAAGAACATCTGAATGCTTCAGGAATGTTCATTTCATACTTAACCAGATACTTTACTCAGAAGTTCACTGTTGATTTTAGCATTGGCAACAAGGTTTTTTGAAAGCATTTGTAAAACCTTGGAGTACCAAATTATGATTTAAATGCATTTTAAAGAGGGAAACAGTAGAAACATTTGGCAGGAGGAACACACTGGGTATCATTTTATTTGTCCTTGGCTGAAGATGAAACCATCTCAAGTATTGGTATTCAATGTGTGATAATTTCTGAGAACGGCCAAGCATGTGTACTGAGACAGATGTCATTTGAATAAATGAACAAAGGGTCTGTGATGCACAGGTTCGATAATGTGACAGCACAAAGACCATTCATTTGTCATGTCCATGAGCTTGTTTCATACCCTCTTCACTGGGAAAAATGTCCAGGTGTTTTGATCAAAAGACTAGAGCCTTTTGGCATGTCATAAGCACTTGTGAAGTCCAGCAAATTGATGCATTCGTTAAGTTTTGCTGAAAGTAATTTTCATCAAAAGTAGCTTGCTCCATTGTTTGGTTGCAGAAATTAAATCTTTGCTGCAAAACCAGGGTTCTTTTCAAGTTGGTCAGTGTTTCTAACCACTGGAGAATTATGCAGTCTGGTATCCAGCCAACATTAGTATTAACCAATGGGTCAATGAATCCTAACAAATAAAATTCTTAGATATCTAGCTGGCCTTTGGAAAGTTGTCATTAAAGCATCTAAGTTATCATTTTTTACTTAGATCTATCAGTAGTTCTGATGATCAGGATCTGAAGTCTGATGCAAACATGTAATCAGCTGATCTGTATGTTGTGTTATCAGCTGCAGAAAGTGTCTAAACATAAGTGAAACCTGCCACTTGCCAAGATGAAGTATTATGCTTTGTTTTCAATAGTAAGAAGATGCAAAATCCAATGATAACTCTTTATATGATGGTTCTGAATATCCTGAAGCAGGATGGTATGTATTGTAGTAATTCACATAAACATGATTGAACAGCACTGGTAGCATTGCTCTTGCCAGTTAACTGGCTGGCAAATCTTCTTATGCAGACTTAGAATCAGAATACCTCAGACCTCTGTCACTTTAGAAAAGCTGAATGATGCCACTTCAGTGAAAATGTCTGTGCTGCCTTTCAGTGCGACCTGGACAGGCTGGAGGATTGAACAGAGAGGAAATATAATGAAATTCTATGAGGGCAAGTGTAGAGCCTTGCATCTGGGAAAGAATAACCCCATGTAGCAGTACAGGTTGGGGAATGAACTCTTAGAGAGTAGTGTAGGAGAAAGGGACCTGAGGGTCTTGGTGGACAGCAGCATGACCATGAGCCAGCAATGTGCCCTCATGGCCAAGAAGGCCAATGGCATCCTCGAGTATATTAGAAGGGTTGTGGTTAGCAGATCCAGAGAGGTTCTCCTCCCTCTCTTCTCTGCCCTCATCAGACCACATCTGGAATATTGTGTCCACTTCTGGGCCCCTCAGTTCAAGGAGGACAGGTTGCTGCTGGAGACAGTTCAGTGTAGGGCCACCAAGATGATGGAGTGGAACATCTCCCTTATAATGAAAGGCTGAGGAAGCTGGGGCTCTTTAGCTTGGAGGAGACGGGGGGGTAACCTCAATAATGTGTGACCCAGTCTAGGTGGTCCTGCTCTGGCAGGGGGTTTGGACTAGATGATCTTTCAAGAACTCTTCCAACCCTTAAAAAGAAAGAAAGTGTTAATGATAATAAAAAATTACAGGTTTTATAACTTATTGGACATCTGCTCTAGACCTCCTTGTTCATACTTACGAGTTTCTGTTTCCACTTAGCCATGGTCTTTCTATACCTGTCTTTTTTGCCTCTTCAGTAGTAAGAACTTCTAAAATGTTTCAAAGCTAGCAATGACGAAAATGGTAAAGTATGCATGACTTGTGAAAATGGTTCAAGTCCATAATAATGGCCACCACAGACCAAAAAAAGTACTAAAACTGAGAATGTTGTTCTACAGGTTTCAACTTTATTTTTGCTTAATCAGTTTTAATTAACATCTTCCTCCTCCATTGTATAAATTAAAACTTAGGCTCTAATGCTGCAAAGGTTGCATCTAAAAATGTACCTAGGACTGTCTACTGAGATTTCAGGAAACAGGCAAACAAGCATATGGGTGTCTTTCTTGTTTATGTTCCAGAGAAACTATGACTCATGCTATCATGAAAAAAGACTTAGAATAGGATATATATTTTCTTACTTTGAACAAGTTTAAATATAAGTTCTCCTATTTTGGAAGATCAACTTTGAGAAGAAATTAAAATTAATCCAATGTGTAATGTCTTTAAAGGATTCCTAAGAGGGAGATGCTTACACTTTATTACACAGGCATATAAACATTTTCAAGACAGTTCTGAACATTTTAAAGTTGACATTGACATTGATGTCAATAATTTTTCCTAAAAATATAGTCTTTTAGTAACTCTAAAATTTAGTATTTTTTTCAATAAACAATAATTCTTGTAATGAGCAACTCTTCTCTAAATTGAAACTCTCTTCTCATTAGTTTTTTGAAAAGAAGAATAAAAAACTGTATTGTTAACAATCACACAAATGCAGCATCAACTTTCCCTGAAGAATTTTTTTTCTTTATAGTTTCAGTAATAGTGTCGCCAAGTCTTATCAAAGGCCTTCTTAATGCTATTTTCAGATTTTTTTCATTGATATTCAATAATTCATACGATTTGTTTCAAGCTTATTGATATCACAAGGTAGAATTCACAGTCATCTCAGAATTCCCGACACGCCTAGACCTCTGACAAAGTCCAGGTGCATAATAAGTGTAATATGTAAAGTGAGATAGCTATGCAATGACTTTACTGTTTCTAGAGGGTTTGTGTGGCCAGGTTTTGGTAGCAGGCGGGCTACAGATGGCTTATGTGAAAAGCTGCTAGAAGCTTCCTTGTGTCTGATAGAGTCACTACCAACCATCTCTAAGATGAGCTTGCTGCTGGTCAAGGCCAAGCCAATTAGTGATGGAGGTAGTGCCTCTGTGGTTAACATATTTGAGAAGGGGAAGAAGTTAATGTACAAGTGCTAAAACTGCAGCAGAAGAAAGGAGTGAGAATGTGAGAACATGTCTGCAGACACCAAGATCAGCGTGGGAGCAGGGGAGAAGCTGTTGCAGGCACCAGAGCAGAGGTTCCCCTGCAGCCTATGGTGCAGTCCACGGTGAGGCAGCTGTGCCCCTGCAGCCATATAGAGACCATGGGAAAGCAGAGATCCATCTGCAGCCCAGGGAGGACCCCACGCCAGAGCAGATAGATGCTTGAAGGAGGCTGTGACCCTTTGGGAAGCACACACTGGAGCGAGTTGCTGGCAAGACCTGGGAAGCCATGGAGAGAGAAGCCCATATCAGAGCAGGTTTGCTATCAAGACTTGTGACCATGTAGGTAACCCATGTTGAAGCAGTTCATTCCTGAAGGATGGTTCCCTGTGTGGATAAGACTAATGCTGGGGCAGTTCGTGAAGAGCTGTAGCCAATGGGAAGGACCCATGTTTGAGAAATTTATGGAGGATTGTCTCCCATGGGAGACCCCACACTTTAGTAGTGAGGAGTCCTCTCCCTGAGAGAGAGCAGTGGCCAAGACCATCTGTGATGAACGGACCATAACCCCCATTCCCCTGTGTTGCTGGAGAGGAGGGAAGAAGTAGAAACCTGGGAAGATGAGAAAGATGAGGAGAGATGTTTTAATATTCAGTTTTTATTTTTTATTTACCTACTCTGTTTTGATTGTTGGTAAATCAAACCAATTCTGCCCAAGTTGAGTCTGGTTTGCCCTTATCGTGGTTTGGCCCAACTAGCACAGCACCACGACAACACTCTTGCTCGGTGCCCTCATTCACCCCCACCNATAGTTTCAGTAATAGTGTCGCCAAGTCTTATCAAAGGCCTTCTTAATGCTATTCTCAGATTTTTTTCATTGATATTCAATAATTCATACGATTTGTTTCAAGCTTATTGATATCACAAGGTAGAATTCACAGTCATCTCAGAATTCCCGACATGCCTAGACCTCTGACAAAGTCCAGGTGCATAATAAGTGTAATATGTAAAGTGAGATAGCTATGCAATGACTTTACTGTTTCTAGAGGGTTTGTGTGGCCAGGTTTTGGTAGCAGGCGGGCTACAGATGGCTTATGTGAAAAGCTGCTAGAAGCTTCCTTGTGTCTGATAGAGTCACTACCAACCATCTCTAAGATGAGCTTGCTGCTGGTCAAGGCCAAGCCAATTAGTGATGGAGGTAGTGCCTCTGTGGTTAACATATTTGAGAAGGGGAAGAAGTTAATGTACAAGTGCTAAAACTGCAGCAGAAGAAAGGAGTGAGAATGTGAGAACATGTCTGCAGACACCAAGATCAGCGTGGGAGCAGGGGAGAAGCTGTTGCAGGCACCAGAGCAGAGGTTCCCCTGCAGCCTATGGTGCAGTACAAGTGCTAAAACTGCAGCAGAAGAAAGGAGTGAGAATGTGAGAACATGTCTGCAGACACCAAGATCAGCGTGGGAGCAGGGGAGAAGCTGTTGCAGGCACCAGAGCAGAGGTTCCCCTGCAGCCTATGGTGCAGTCCACGGTGAGGCAGCTGTGCCCCTGCAGCCATATAGAGACCATGGGAAAGCAGAGATCCATCTGCAGCCCAGGGAGGACCCCACGCCAGAGCAGATAGATGCTTGAAGGAGGCTGTGACCCTTTGGGAAGCACACACTGGAGCGAGTTGCTGGCAAGACCTGGGAAGCCATGGAGAGAGAAGCCCATATCAGAGCAGGTTTGCTATCAAGACTTGTGACCATGTAGGTAACCCATGTTGAAGCAGTTCATTCCTGAAGGATGGTTCCCTGTGTGGATAAGACTAATGCTGGGGCAGTTCGTGAAGAGCTGTAGCCAATGGGAAGGACCCATGTTTGAGAAATTTATGGAGGATTGTCTCCCATGGGAGACCCCACACTTTAGTAGTGAGGAGTCCTCTCCCTGAGAGAGAGCAGTGGCCAAGACCATCTGTGATGAACGGACCATAACCCCCATTCCCCTGTGTTGCTGGAGAGGAGGGAAGAAGTAGAAACCTGGGAAGATGAGAAAGATGAGGAGAGATGTTTTAATATTCAGTTTTTATTTTTTATTTACCTACTCTGTTTTGATTGTTGGTAAATCAAACCAATTCTGCCCAAGTTGAGTCTGGTTTGCCCTTATCGTGGTTTGGCCCAACTAGCACAGCACCACGACAACACTCTTGCTCGGTGCCCTCATTCACCCCCACCCTCATTAGTATGTCAGATGACCCAGTGAAATGGGAGTAAAAAGATAAGCAAGGTTATTGTGGATTAAAACAAGGGCAGGGAGAGCTCACTGCCAATTACAGTTCTGGGCAAACCAAACTCCAATACTCGACTTAGAGAGGAAAGTAGGAAAGTTTATTCTACAAGAAACACAAGGGAATAAAAGCAAAAAGGGAGTAGGATGATGAGAAAATTACAACCAGCACTTTAAGATCTCCCTCCCCCATCCCTCCTTTCTTCCCGGGCGCAGCTCACTGCTCCCGATATCTCTACCTACTTCCCCCACAACGGCTCAGGGGGGCAAGGAATAGGGGATGTGGTCAGTGTCTCACAGATGGGCTCTGCCACTTCTGTCTTCTCAGATGAGGGTGACTCCTGGCATTCTTCCCCTGCTCCAACACGGGGTTCCTTCCCCAGGACACAGTCCTTAACGAACTTCTCTGGTGTGGGTTGTTCCCAGCAGCTGCGACTTCTGCCGATACAGGGTCCCTCTCTCGGGACAGAGTCCTTGGTGTATATCTCTGGCGTAGATTCTTTACCGTGGTTGCAGTTTCTGCAGTTACAGGGTCCCTCTCTCAGGACAAGGCCTCTTCTAGGCATAAGTTTAATTAGCTGCTTTGTCGTGGATTCCTTCCCACAGTTACAGCTGTGGATATTGGGTCCCTTCCTTGGGAGTCTGCATGGTTGTTTCTCTCACTGTTCCTACTCCTTGCACCAACACTAGCCAGAAGAAGAAGGAGAGAAGAAGGAAGAAGCAGGAAAAAGATGGAGGAAGAAACCTCCTCTTCCAGATTCTTCTTAAAAAGTGATCCTGGAGGTGTCGAATTGGCTCAGCCCCAGAAGGGGGTCTGGCCCAGAGCTGGGCATAGTTTCGAGTAACTGCTTACAGGAGCCATCTTTACTGCTCCTTCCCCCTTACCAGAAAAGGCTGTCATGTCAAACCATGACAGCCCGTGACAGTAATTGCTGAATGATCTCCCTGTTCTTATCTCAACTTGTGAGATTTTTCATTATATTTCTCTCTCCCATGTCCAATTGAAAAGGAGTGACAGAACAACTTTGATCGGCACCTGACACCTACCCAGGTCTAAATCTCCACAATAATTTGCATAAATTTCCCGCTGTTTTGATTTATTGTTTATATGCAGTGTGAAAAGTGTCAGTATTTCCGAGGTTCATTCATGTATCTAAAACATAGGGTTAGATATGCATGCATTGCCTTAACACAAGCTGGCCTTTCTTGGTAAATACTGCACTATGTTTGATTGCAATATCATATACTTCTTGTCTTATAAAAGTGGCTATGACATAAAATAGGACTACTATGGCTTGCCCACGTAAGAAATCCCACTATAATTAATTACCGTTGTTATAGCAACACCTCTTATAACATTGTTTGACACTCAAGGGAAGGAGTGACACAAGGGTGAACTGTATGAGAAATCATTTTGTAAATTTCATTCTCCAAGTCCTTGACTTCATTGCACTTTTTTTTTTTTGCCTTTTTTTTTTCCTTCTTAAAATCATTTTTCTCCTCAATTGGTTCCCTGCTGTACTGAAGTCATTGAGCAGTCAAATCTCAACAGTAATCTTATATTGGTCTTGCTCATGTGAATCCTGAGGGGTTCATGCTAAAATGTGCTATGAGAAAGTATGAATGCAGCACATGTTATTTTAGATTTTAAAAAATATTATTATTTACAATGATTGCACAGAGAATAGAAACTTCTTGCTGTACTTCACTGTAAGTAATAGATATTCCTCACTTATATGGATGGTATTAAATAATGGACATTTTTCAAATCAAAGCTTGTGTCCTAGATAAATGTCTTCACTGTGCATCCCTTAGTGCTGTGGAAAACTTCATTATTAGAAAATAAATAAAGTTTTGGATTTTTTTTTTTAGGAATAGTTAAAAGACAAGATTTATACAAGTTTTAGCAAAGGAAGTCCCATGTCTTTATACAGGCCACTAAATAATCATACAAACCATTGCTTTTAGGTCTCATAGTTCCCTGGTCTTTACTGGGGTACCAAAAAAAAACAAAAATAAAAAATCCAATAACATACCTGTTGTTCAATATTGTAAAAGGGCTCCTCAGCTAAAGAGGGACAGAGAACTTCTGAAGAGAGTCCAACGCAGGGCCACCAAGATGATCAGGGGACTGGAACATCTTTCATATGAGTAAAGGATGCGAGAACTGGGGCTGTTTAGTCTAGAGAAGAGGAGACTGAGGGGGGATCTCATTAATATTTACAAATATCTAAATGGTGGGTGTCAGGACATCCCCTTTTTCTGTGTTATCTAGCAACAGGACAACGGGCAATGGGACGAATCTGGAACACAAAAAGTTCCATTTAAACATAAGAAAAAACTATTTTACTGTGAGAAACAGTGGAACAGGCTGCCCAGGGAGGTTGTGGAGTCTCCTTCCTTGGAGGTCTTAAAGACCTGCCTGGACATATTCCTATGTGACCTGATCTAGATTGACCTGCTTCTGCAGGGGGGTTGGACTAGATGATCTCTAAAGGTCCTTTCCCACCCCTAAAATTCTATGATTCTATGATTCTATGAAAAGTGTTGGAAGAGACAATCCCCATCACATGCACAATATATCTATGTATTCTTCCTTTCCACCTGGATCCAACACACTCAGGCAGCAGACATTGCCAGTTCTGTGAGCAGGAGGAGTAATTAGGCTGTTGCTCATCTTAAAAAAGCATGGTTAGGAGTTCCTGCTGCTGCCTTTGAAGCACTGAACAGTCTAGGTTTCACTCTGTGATGCTCTCATGTCATAAGCAGGACAATATTGCAATATGAGAATGGAAAGATAGTTTAAATGGTCTCAAAGAAGTGGTCATTAAGATTCAAGTACTGATACAATATTGTATTATACATATATGCCTTATAAATGATGATCATTATTATTACATTCAGTAGAAAGTATCTTCTTTGATAAGGGAAAGTATGGTGAAAAAATACCTATGCCATACTTTACTACATAGAGGTAATCAGTTAGAAGTCTTGCAGTGATTTTTGAAACTAATTCCCCTATAAGTCATCAAAATCTAAAAGAAGATGTCATTTCAGTGCTTCAGAGACAGAAAGAAGCAGCAACTTGTTTTCTTCAGAGAAATCAACTGGCAGACCACAAAAGTCTAATCTAAAATGCTAAACAGTCCTTGGAAGCAAGGATTCATGCCCACAGTAAGTGTAACCTATAGATTCTTTTATTCCCTCTCTCTGGCCCAATGAATCTATATCTGAATTACAGCACAGCTACAAAGAAGGTGATCTCCCCACTCGGTTTGTTATCTAGTGGTAAGTCTGCTTCACTAAGCTAAGAAATGGAAATACAAAGTCTTTCAGGGACAACAGGGAACAAAGCAGGCTGGTGAAATTTCTGACCAGGATATAAAATCTAAAGGGTTCTTTCTCTTCCACCAGTGGTGCAAAGGAGAGTGGCAAATACTAAGGCAGTTTGAGAGATGTCAGTTCTCGGTCTCTTGTATTATGCATACGCTGAGATCACCTCACAGAGACAACTTCAGAGAGATATGGGCAGAAGAATATCTAATTTCTGTATCGCCCCCTCAAAAAAAATAATTTGCTGGACATAACTATGTGAGGATTTAGGAAGTTCTGGGTATATATTTCTAATGCCCAGAAAACTTTGTAACTGAATCATTAAGATGCCTACAGAGGTTGTACAGGGCTTATAAGGATGACAGTCTTCATTGTGGGTATCTGCAGAGTAAGTCCCACTTCAGATACCTTAGTCCTTTTTTTAATATGGCCCTTAGGCATTTCTGAAAATTTTATGTTGTATGTCATAAGCTGACAAGGAAAAAAAAAAAAGAAAAAAAAAACTGAGTAGAGGTGGAAAGACGAAGTAACAAAACAGTTTCGCAAAAAAATTCTCCTTGCATTTTTGTTTCCCCTTGGATACCACAGTAATGCTGGAAATGAAATTAAAATGAGCAGGACTGAGATCGTGATCACATCTGATATGCAAATGGACACAATATCAGACTGTTATTTTTCCTGTATCTATATTGCATTCACCGGTGTTTTATCACCGTAAGTACTGACACAGAGATATGTGCTGGAAACTTCAATTAACAACTACAGGTCTATTACAATAACACCATATAAATATATTCCTGCTCTAGTCTGACCTTTAATTTGCCAGTGGAAAAATAGAATTACAGTGAAGCTAGCAGCCATTTTTATTTCCATAGTTCATAAAAGGAACTAGATCCACTATTTCTCCCTTAAGCTGTCTTAAAATGTCTCTTCATTAAAATGAGCCTTATTTAATGTTCTGTTTACATTACATTGCATAGTATGTGTCAACGGCAAATGTTCTTTGGAATGCCACTAAATACCAAAGTGGAGAGTTACTGCTATATCAGCGATCCTTTGAAGTGTATAAATAAGTATGTAGGAGAGCATCACTGATGACAAGAAACGACAAACATGGTGATAGATGCTGTAGCTCAGCAGGGAAATTTTCTTGCTTCTCTGACAGATGATATAAACAATTATGTATTTAAGAAAAATTGCAGGCATGGCAAATCAATTGGACACAGCAATATGGGTAACACTGTTTTAAGACTAAAACAGTTTTTATAAAGGAAAAAAACCACAAATTAAAGAGAAATACTGAAGTTGTAATCTACAGATAAACAAAGGATAGAACTATTTCTGAACAGTAGAGGTGAGGTTTTATACTGTAGACAAACAAATTTATTTTCCTTTACAGTGTGTTTTTAGCTGCCTATGAACTTTCAATTTTAATTTTTCCTTCAACAGAGTCTTCGTGTGTATATTATTAAAAAAAAAGAATGGCAGGATATTTTATACAGTTTGTTGCTTGAGGTTTCAAATATCTACTTCAACAAAACAAATAAAACATCAATAGTAGAAGCTTTCTATAAAGACAAGAACTGTTCGGTTCCTGAATTCAAATGTGCATTTTGCACTTTTATTCCACCTGCAAGCATGGTGCTCATCTTGCCAAGGCCCAGCTATGTGATGTTGGCCTTTATAATGTGTAACAAATAATATCAATAATTCACAGCAGTAAGCAGTAAAGAAGCAAGTTTTTATGTGACAGAGATATTTTGAGTTTGAAAATGAGTGATGTTGCCTTTAATGAAACAGAATAAAGAACTTCCATTGTTTATTTTATGACCACAGCATTAAACATTTACAGGGAATTTGTGTCACCTACAGCTGACTGAGGATGTCAGTCTCCTAGACTTCCTACAGAGTCGATAAAAGATGATCACCTTTGCAGAGGAAGTTGATGTGCTCTCAAGACCCAGACCTTTTCCTCCTTGGTAGTCTCCATAGCATTAGTATGATCTACGTCTCTCAATGCTTGTCTCATAACTTTCACTGTGGGAAGAGTGCTCTCAAGATTTCTCAAATGTTCCTACTATTTTCCTTTCCTAACTCTTTTCTACAATAGATTGTGAAACTGTAACAATATTCTGATCCCACTTCAGGAAGTCCACACTTCTTCCATTTCTGTTCTCTTTAATGACAAAATCTTGCAATTTGCTGGAAAGATTGATGGCCTTTCTTCATTCAGCATAATTTATTTAATGGAAAGAAATAAATTAATGCGTGTATAATGATTCTTCTTAAACACATGCAAAGAAAAATACTACTTCCTATATAAATTTTTAAAAATTACTGAAAATATTATGTGAGTTTTTCTATTCTTGTTTTGTCTCATAAGTCTGAAAGAATGCTTTGGAAGCCTGAAGAATGCTTAACAGAGTGATCCTTTAAGTACACTCAAAACAAAATTTAAAAAAGATTAGGTTTCAAAGTGAAAATCTGGGAGATTTTGGAAGGGCCAAATTCACATCTTATCCAAAAATACATGGGTAAACTTATTAAATCAGTGACTAAGCCAGGTAGAAATATACCTCACTGTTGATATTCTTATATTTTTCTGTTATTTATTAGCATAAGCTGAAAAGGAGATCAAATCAGGATGTAAAACTTGAGGACAAGTCTCTAGAGGCAGTTATTTCTGAAGTGGGACATGTGCATCCCCTGTGTTATGCAAGACAATCCATTGGCTTGTGGGAAGAAAGTATGTTTTGTACCACTAATAAGCAAAATAAAATCTACTTTTTTAAAATCATGATTGTTTCATCCGTTACATGCTTGTCTTACCCATTTTTAAATTTCTATTTTTCTATATGTTTTATAATGCACATTATGTATTAATAAATGGCATGTGTTGCCTCTATTTTGGAGTCAGGTGGAATCAGGTCTGTTTGACAGGGTGGCAACCCATGTCTCACTTCAAAGAGGCCACCCCTGTAGCCCACCTTGATACCAAAAGCTTATTATGTAAACCTAAGAAGTGGATATGTCATTTACAAATAAACAAATACACATATACTGGGAATCCGTGCCCAAAATTTTTTCCTGATAGGGTTTGCAATCAAAAACATTGGGAGACCTGTACTCTACAGTTGTTAGCTCAGGCTCGGTTATATCATGTTCACATAATGTCGTAGTTCAAGCCCAGCCAGCAATGAAGCACCATGCAACCATTTGCTCACTCTCCCACGCACCCCCACCTTCCTTAAGATGGTGAAGGCCCCAGCAAGATGGGAAGAGAAGAGATAACTAAGGACACAGTAGATTGAGGCAAGGGCAGGGAAGGCTCACTAACAATAATGATTCTCCATGAAACAGGAAGAATTAAGAAGAATTAAGAACAATTCGATCTTCTATCAACTAGAAACAGAAGTCACTAAGTAAAAACAGAGCAGAATGATGAGAAAAATATAGATAGCACTTTAAGATCTCCTTCCCCTTCCTCTCCTTTCTTCTTGGGTTCAGATCCTTATTCCCAATATCCCTTCCTCCTCCTCCTCAGCAGTGAAGGGAAACAGGAAATGGCAAATGTGGTCAATCCCTCACAGATGGTCTCTGCTGCTTCTTTCTTCTGAGAGGTCAAGACTCCTCACATTCTTCTGCTGCTCCAGTGCGGGGTCTCTCCCATGAGATACAGTCCTTAACAAATCTTTCTGGTGAGAGTCCTTCCCAAAGGCTGCAGCTCCTCGCAAGTCTCTTCTGTGGCAGCAGAACTCCAGGCACGTCTGCTCCAACACTTCCCACAGAGTCACAGCCCCTCGGGACAGAGCCACCCCCTCTGCCATGGCATCCTCCACAAGCTGCTGGGAAATTTCAGCTTTACCATTACTCTCCACATGTTGCAGAGAGATAGCTGCCATCTCATCACAGGATAAAGGGGAGTCTTTGCTCCAGCACACTTCTCCTCTCTTCCCTCACTGATCTTGAAGCCTGCTTAGTCACTTCTTTCTCATTCAACTCCTTCAACATCCCTCTTCTGGCTTCTTAAAAAGTGATCGCGAAGGCACCCAATTAGCTCAGTCCCAGAGGTGAGTCTATCTTAAACTTGGATAAAGTTTCAAACAAATCCTTACACCAGTACGGCCCCTTCCTCTTTACTAAAAGCATCTCCACAGAAAACCAGGACACAAAATGTCTAGTCAGCTTGAAGTTTGAGTGAAAGACAGTTGCTCACTCATTTGAGTTAGTAATTTTCATGTCTCTATAACTGATGTGAGCAGCTCAATGAAACCCGCACTTCATACTCAGTTGAGTAAATTAAGCCAAAAATGCTCTAAAAGACCCTGTTTCTTTTCATTGCCTAGCAATGAAAATTATAGAATGAAAAGTTCAGTTGTTGATAGTTGCATCATAGAGGTTTAAAGATAGGTTAGAAGAGTTCTTCCTTTTTAATCTGCCTGACACATATTCTCTACATAGGTGATTATTCTATATATAGTTAAGAGATACAAGCATTTTCTAATGGTGTTGTGTGTGATGTATTCCAACTGGCTTTAAAACCCTTTTTCTGCATAAAATTTCTCTGAAGGAATTCTTCTTTCAAGTTTCTCCCTTCAGATTCATTAAGCTTAATTAAATGAATCTCCTAACAAAATTTGTCTTTATTTGCTATGTTTTTGGGGTTTTTTTCCACTCCAGACAACATTGTAATAGCAAGAAAATACATACACTGGATGAAAAGAGAGGAAAATAAAAATTCTATTAACCTCATAATTTTAAACCTTATATTCACATAGCACTAATCAATAGATACCCTGTCACTACCAGAAGTCTGCAGCCATGGAGTTACTGACAAAAGCCCACAAAATTCAGTGAACATTACAAACTCACAACAGTTCTAAAACTGGTGTAATTTCAGAGAAATATAAAGGCATAGCTACATGGTTTTTGCTGATATTTTTCTTTACATATTAAAGTTAGATGAGGGGAGAGGCGTGGATGTCATCTACCCTGACTTTAGCAAGGCATTTGACATCATCTCCCATAACATCCTCATTGAAAAGCTCAGGCAGTGTGGCTTGGATGAGAGAATGCTGAGGTGGAATGGCTGAATAGTAGAGCCCAGACGGTTCAATGGAACCACGTCAAATTGGAGGCAAGGTCTCAACCAGCTTGAGAGCTGGACAGAGAGGAACCTCATGATCTTCAACAAGGGCAAGTGCAGAGTCCTGAACCATGGGAGGAACCACTCCATGCACCAGTACAGGCTGGGGATTGACCTGCTGGAGAGCAGCTCTGTGGAGAGACCTGGGAGTCCTGGTTGACAATAAACTAAACATGGGCCAGCAATGTGCCCTCATGGCCAAGAAGGTCAATGACATTCTGGGATACATCAAGAAGAGTTTAGCCAGCAGGTCGAGAGAGGTTCTGCTCAGCCAGTAATCTGCCCTGCTGAGGCCTCATCTGGAGTATTGTGTCCAGTTCTGTGCTCCCCAGCTCAAGAGGGACAGGGAACTTCTGGAGACAGTCCAGCGTAGGGCCACCAAGATGATCAGGGGACTGGAGCATCTTCCTTATGAGGAAAAGCTGTGAGAACTGGGACTGTTCAGCCTGGAGGAGACTGCAGTGGGACCTCATTAATACTTACAAATATTTAAAAGGTGCATGTCAAGAACATGCGGCGACTCTTTTTTCTGTAGTGTCTATGATAGGACAAAGGGTAATGGACAAAGCTGGAACACAAAAAGTTCCATTTAAACTTAGGGAAAAACTACTTTCCTGTCAGGGTGAGGAAGGCCTGGCACAGGCTGCCCAGGGAGGTTGTAGGTTGTCCTCTAGAGATTTTCTAACCCATCTGGACATGTTCCTGTGTGACCTGATTGAGGTGGACCTTCTTTGGCATGGGGAGTGAACTAGATGTTCTTTGAAGGTCCATTCCTACCCCTACCATCCTGTGATTCTGTGATTCTATTATTCTGTGAAGTGGGTATAGATTTGAATTCATTTCAGTTTGCCACATCACTATGATCTTTTTTTATATAAATACATATCTTGATATTGACTCTTCAAAATACTTTATATTTTTTATAGTGGCTCGTCTCTGGCTTCTGAAGACACTTGTTAAGAGTGGTTCTGTAGAGCAGGAAATATCACTGCTTCCTTTGGTTTTCTTTGCTTAGCACTTTTATTTCCTACCAGCTTTCTATCTTTGAGACATCAAAAGAATATAGCTGGAGAAGATTCTCCATTGCCTGATTTTT
This sequence comes from Urocolius indicus, assembly GCA_013401255.1. NCBI lineage: Eukaryota > Metazoa > Chordata > Aves > Coliiformes > Coliidae > Urocolius > Urocolius indicus. The sequence goes on from WBNH01002198.1 coordinate 40,416, forward strand.
CCAGTGTTTTCTCAAGCTGGAGTTAGGAATAAGAAATATTCTGGGGTTTCAGGGAGTGACATGGTGTACAGATTTAGCATTCATGATAAACCCTAAATTTCTTGTATTTAAACCATTTTCTTCTTTTAGTAGTTTTATGTAAGAAACTGTCTCTGTCACCAGTGGCTGTTCAGTAGCATGACTATGTCCAATGAGCCAAACCATCAAAACTATAAATGCTCTGTCATATAAATAGTAACTAGTTTTAAGGGCAATCATGATAAAATATTGTCCTAAAGGTAGATCATTTACTGAGATCCTGATAAAATGCCTGAAGCCAAAGATTGAAGACCATTATTACACAATAAAAGTAACACCTCTATCCAGAGGGAAATATTTTTATACAGTTATAGCTCAGAAAAGTCACCACGTCATTTATTACAATTTTCCATTTCTTTCTTTTAAAATGAATGGTGTAAATCTTTCCTGGACAATTCTCTTAAACAGACTTGGTTGAATTATTCATTCTGAGTAATATTAGTTGTCAATTTAGACTTTTTTTTTTTTTTTTTAATTCACAAACTTCTGCAAGTTGGTCTGGAAATGAAATCTTTGCCTCAGTGAAGTCTATGGGAGATTTGCTATTTACTTCAAAAAGGCTAATCTTAATCTTTTAAGTCTATCACCTGTTCAAATCAAAATATCCTGTTGATGCATATGAGACTTTGAGAAGGTACAGAGGTTCAGTCTCACCCTTCAGTGGTTTTTTTTTCCTTTTAAAAACACTCTACATTATATAAGTTTAATTATTCTAAAATAATGTTAAAGATTAGTGAGTGATTCACCCTGCCAAGTCTTCAGTCCATCATCACATAAATATATTCAAGAAGAGGCACATAAATTACTAGAGAAAAAAAAAAAAACAAACAAAAAAACCCCTAAAAGCTCTGTACAGGTTAAAACCAACTCTCCAGAGTCTAGTGTTGATGATTAAATAGCTATTGCAAATTTGTCACAATTCTCTAAAATTTAGCAGACAGCAAGAGAAGGTCAAACTTAAAAGCAAAGATCATCAGTAAAAGCAGTGTGAGCATCAACAGCAAACAAGTGCTAATGATTTCAGTGCACCGTTATCTGCAATGATAAAAAATAAAACCTAAAGCCACAAAATCATTGGAAAGAAGGAAATATCACAGCCCAAATCAGAGGGGATTATCAACACATTTGAGAACTTTATGCAAGCTAGCCTATGCACGAGACCCAGATTTTAACCTCATGTCACAGGAGACAAGAAAAGGCAGGGAGAAAAGAAGGAAAGAGGACATCTCAGGATGTTAGAGAAGGGCAATAGTAATCCTTCTCAACTAGTCAATGAAATCTGATTACAAATTAAAGTTATCTGAATTCTATTAAAAATATCTGCCATATAGAACACTTTTGGTAATAATAATAATAAAAACAAACAGACAATCATCTGACTTACTTGTAAATAGATATTCAAAATTTCAGCTGGTATATACTTGTAAAAAGGCAATTAATTTTCTAAAGGTAATTAATTTTATAAAAGAAATCTAAACAATTTTCTTTGGACATTATGTGTCAGAAACTGTTATATGAGCCATCTCAAGTTTTATTTCAGCAATTTATTCTCTACAAAATATCCCAAGATTTTGAGATTTTGCGTTTGATTTCATGTCACAGTAAAAATACATGTTCTAGATTACTCTAGATTAACAAAAATGGAAGCGTTTTTCTGCTTATGGTGAGACACGTGTGTAATTAGACTATTTTTCTAATCCTGGAAAGATTCTTAAAATTCACGGTTGCTTTTACTATTTCAAAATATTACTTTGCAGAATATTTGAAATCAATTAAAAAAAAACCCATAAAACCAAAAACCTACAACAAAATCAAACTGTAACCAGTGATATCCTTTATAAAGGTACATAAAATTCCCTAAAATGCCTAATTTCTTGTTTAAAAATCTCTATGTGAGTTTAGGGGTCAGAGTATAAGAGCTTGCAATGCAGAGTTCAAAACTAAAGGAAGCAGAGAAAGCATACTTCTTTTTTCACTCTAAACTAAGAGATTTTATGTAACCTAACGGAATACAGCTTCCATTTCATTTTTAAGGAATGGATGATTAGTGCATCTGTTCTTCCCATTAAGTTGTATCAGATGAGGATAGATTTACTATAGTGCTATTTAGTGAAGCAATGTGGCTTGTGAAAAGGAAGCCTAACTTTGGACTTCAGGGCATAATTGGGTCTGTGACCCAACTGAAGATCACTTGAACCTGAACATCTTGACTGCTGATGCAGTGACATTTTTGCAGCATTTGACATAAGGAGAACCAGCTAATGACAGAAATCTTAAGAGAAATCTGGTGGTTGCTCAAAATAAATCTCAGTAAACAAGTGATCTTGAAAACTGTATATTTCATGATGGAAACATTTGGGGCATGCTACTTAAAAGAGCACATGTTCATTCAGCCTGTTTAGCTGCCACCTTTCAATTTAGCCATATGGGAGGTTTCCAGTTGAGACATTTAATAGCCCTAACAACTTGCTGTTCTAGCGAAATTTGATTACAGTAAATACAGCAGTGGCATACTGCTTACATAGCTGGCAAGACTGTGATACATAAGAAAGCTGTTAGGGAATGAAATTTTCATCTTGGCTTATCACCTGACAACCATCAGGGTTACATAAGTGGATAATATTTTACTTCTATGGTCACACTGAGTTAAGTTACTATTTTAGATACAAAATAAACGATGTTCTGAAGTAGAAAACCGAGTTCTTGGCTTTGAAGATGATGATGATGGTGTACTGTTATTATGTGAAAACATATAATGATATATATTGTACCATGATATCGTATGCATTTATAGAAAAAGTAAAAGAAAAATTTCAGACAGAAAAAAAATAAATAAAAAGAAAAGAAATCCTGACTCCATAGAGAAATTTTCAACATTTGAGCATTTTTCTTAGCTATTTTTTGTATGACATAGTGTTGTTTCATATTTTCATTAGTGACTATTCATTTTCAGTACAAAGTAATTAAAATGCTGAGCATCTTCCAGGGAAGAACAAATTATTTGGTCTTCTTTTGGTGAGGCTAATTGTATGGGGAGGAAGGTAGATATCTTTTCTGTCTTTAAGGCATAAATTAATGTCTTTACTGGCTTACTTTAACTTTCACATTATTAGTGTTTTATTTTTTCTTTAATTGATCTTTTGTTACCTTACCTGCTTCAGTTACATTATTTGCAATATGCTGGCATTGTTCATAATTCTTATAGTCAGCTGCAATTAAGAGAAAATCAGAAATAAACAGAAAAGCACAAAGAGGACGTAAAAATTATTAAGTGGCAGATAGAAAATGTTACATTTTGACACTGACATGTCCACTGTCATCAACCAGCCTTTTCACTTGCTGTTTTTAATGATGTCCTGTTTTCATCTGAGATGGAGTTAATTTTCTTCCTAGTACTGGTACAGTGCTGTGTTTTGGATTTGTACTGAAAACAGTGTTGATAACAGAGGAACATTGTGGTTATTGCCGAGCAGCACTTGCATAGCATCAAGTCCTTTTCTACTTACCCTGCTCTGACAGTGAGTTGGCCTGGGGTGTAAAAGAAGCTATGAGGGAGCATGGCCAGGACAGTTGACCTCAACTAGCCAAAGGGCTGTTCCATACCATAGAAAGTCATGGTCAAGATATAGACTGGGAGTGTTGAACATCAGGGAAGGATTACTACTTCAGCACTGGTGAGCAGTTGGTGAGCTATTTCATTGTGCACCTCTTGGGGTTTTTTTCCCTTGGGTTTTAATTATCACTTTTTGTTATATGTAGTAGGCGTCCGGAAGATCTCGGATTGTAACGCGAGGGGTGAAGAGGAAGTGAGAGGTCTGGCACGGGGCAGAGATAGAGGAGGTGCTTATGCCAGCAGATATAAGGGCATAACATAAACAATAAGGGGGAGACGGGGAGAGACAGAGACGGAGACAGAGACGGAGACAGAGCACCATCCACACCGTGTGTGCAGTGATCCTTTCCCTCGACTGTCGAAGAGCTGGGAGGTCGGTCTGAACCACCACGTAGTGTTGCCTGCAGCGGCAACAGTTATATTTCTTTTAATTCCTTTATTATGATATTATAGTTTATTTCATTTTAGTTATTATCTGTTCTGATCTCAACCCACAAGTTTTACTTTTTTTTCCAATTTTCCTCCTTATCCCACTGTGGGGCTGGGCATAAGTGAGCTGCATGATGCTTAGTTACTGGCTGCGTTTAAACTGTGACAAATTATTATTTGAATATTTCAAAAAGAAAGCAGCAAAGCTCTGTGGTGTTTTGGAAACATCTGCTTCTTGCATCCTACTTTCTTCACTTTAGGGTTTTTTTTTCAGTTCTCTATTTCTCTTTAATATTTTGTCATATTCTCTTAACTGTAAGATCAAACAATTTCTTCCTCAGGTGAAACCAATTCTGTTATTCGTTGTACTTTAAATAAAACACCAAACAAACAACACAACGAATGTTCAGAATCAGAGATGCATTTTTTATTTTAGGACAGAAAAAACTTTTCAGTTGAAATTTATGTCATTCCACTTTAGCTGAGAACAATGCCTAGGCTAAGTTAGTTACATAGGACTTCTTGATAGTCAATGATAAATAGGCATCTCCATAGAGCAATTCATCCTGTTACCTTAAACATCTTATAATGTCTGTTTTGTGATGGGATAAATTGCTATGTGGTAGAGGCTTTTTCCAATAACTAAAGAAGCTCTTGAAGGACAAGTACTGTCAACAATGTCATTTAATAATTTTACTCAAAACAGAAGTTCTTAAAAAAACATACTGATAAGCTAAGTAAAAGAGAAACAAAAAAAAAAAGATGGTGGTAGTACACTGGATGTGGTTTATCTCGATTTCAGTAAAGCATTTGACGCCATCTCTCACAGCATCCTCACAGGAAAACTGAGAAAATGTATGCTGGATGATCAGGTACTGAGGTGGATTGTTAACTGGTTGAAGGAAAGAAGGCAGAGAGTGGTGATTAAGGGGGCAGGGTCTAGTTGGAAGCCTGTATCTAGTGGAGTCCCTCAGTGCTGGGACCAGTAATGTTCAATATATATATTAATGACCTTGATGAGGGAACAGAGGGCACTGTCAGCAAGTTTGCTGACAATACTAAACTGGATGGAGTGGTTGATACAGCAGAAGGCTGTGCTGCCATCCAATGAGACCAGGACAGGCTGGAGGGTTAAGCAGAGAGAAATCTAATGAAATTTAATGAGGGCAAGTGTAGAACCTTGCATCTGGGAAAGGCTAACCCCATGTACCAGTACAGACTTGGGAATGAGCTCTTAGAGAGTAGTGTAGGGGAAAGGGGGGGGTCTTGGTGGACAGCAGCATGACCATGACCTAGTGTTGTGCCCTCATGGACAAGAAGACCAATGGCATTCTGGAGTGTATTAGAAGGGGTGCAGTTAGGAGGTGGAGAGAGGTTCTCCTCCCTCTCTTCTCTGCCCTCGTCAGACTGCATCTGGAATTTTGTGTCCACTTCTGGGCTCCTCATTTCAAGAAGGACAGGGAGCTGCTGCAGAGTTCAGCACAGGGTGACGAAGGTGCCTAAGGAAGTGGAGCAACTCTTGGTGATGTCCAATTGTCATGGTTTAGCAAGGAGTTGCTTTTGTTTGGTAACAGGGGGAGCAAGTTGCAGTGAAGACCCGGTAAAAGTTTTTTAGACTCTCCCCCGACTCCTGGGTGCAGACCCACCCCCCAGCCCGGCTGTGCCATTCTGGCGCCTCTGCGATCACTATTTAGGGACAGGAATTTGAGGTGCCAGGCAGAAGGTGTAAGGGTGGTACAAGATGAAGACCCCACAGTCGGAGAAGGAGGAAGGAAGGAGCATCAGACCAGAGACCCCTCTGCAAGCCGTGGTGAGAGTGCAGGCGGTACCCCTGCAACCTATGGATAGCCAGCAGCAGCAGTTTCATGTGAGTGTGCCCGGACAGGCTAGAGACTGTGTGGGGGAGGCGGTCATGACACAGGACATGCTGGAGAGCCTGTGCACCGCAGAGCAGCCCCACACAAGAGGCAGGGAGGAGCAGCAACTTTTGGGACAAATGCACATCGGTGCAGCCCGTGCAGGGCTGCCATGTGTGTGTAGTACCCCACAGATTTGCAAGGAGGACTGGTGCGGAACCCACTTGCCCTGAGGTGAGACAAATGGCAGAAGCCACCAGGAACGGACTGACTGAAACCCCCACTCCCTACCCCCCTGGCTGTTCAGGGGGGACGGAGGTATAAAACACCATGATCAGGGCTCTGAGACCGGGAAGAGGGGAGGAGTGGGGAGCAGGTGGTCTTAAAGGGCTGNGGCAACAGGTAACAGCTGGAACATAAGAGGTTCCAAAATAACATAAGGAAAAAACATCTTCACTTTGAGAATAAGAGAGCACTGGGACAGGCTGCCCAGATGGGTTGTTGAGTCTCTGGAGGTTTTCAAAACCCACCTGGATGGATTCCTGTGTGACCTACTCTAGGTGGCCTGTTCTGGCATGGGAGTTGGACTAGATAATCTTTCAAGGTCCCTTAAAACCCTTAAGATTCGATGATTTTGTGAAAAATAAGGGAAAAGGAAATACATTCTTTAATGCATTAAAGAGAGATGGGAGAGAAGGGAAAAGTTTTCAGTTATTTTTTCAATGCACTGTATTTTTTTTTTTATTATTGTGTATAATTTTCAAAGAATAATAATAGTTAAATAATTTTCTCATTTCAGTGTTTTTACAAGATTTCTTCACACCATTCCTGTTTCTGCAAAATAAATGCTTTCTGCAAACAAGAACCACAAAGCATATGGAAAAATGAGCTATATTCCTAACCATGGAGTTATTTTTTTTATTATTTGTTTATATGCTTTTTTCCTTACAAAACCTTAAGGACAAACTCAGGGCAAAACAAGAAAGAATTAAGTGTTTATTGAAAACAGAAAAACACTTTCCATACAGTGGACAAAGCATCTAATATACTCTACTGTACATCTTGCCTGAGGAAATGTAACTAAACACAAATTATTCTACTGCATCAAAGTGGTTTTCGTTTAGATGTGAGTGAGGGCCATGAGGAGCTATATTGTTGCTGCAGTTGCTAAGACATCATGAAAAGCAGAAGTAAATTATGTTGGCAAACTGTGAATTAGGAATGGGTGAGCCAGTTTAAGAAAACAATTTGTGTCTACCCTGGAGGAAGAAACCCTAAAGGAAGCATATTTAAGCTGCAGTATTTAGGGGACCAATATATGCACATTTCTCCTTATTTAGTATGCTTTCCAGCAAGATAGAAAAACTCTTTTCTTCTCTCATGAGGAAAAGAAACAAATCTTGTCTAATTAATTTGTTAATTATTACTTCTTATTGACAGCATCATATTCCTGGTCATGCATCGTCTGATATCATTTTTTCATCTAAGACAAAAATAAAGGAATTCTACTGGGATGAACAATATGAAATGTTAATAAATATTGTTTTGAGAATATCATTTAGAAAGAAAGGATGAAAGTGAAATAAGTTGTTCTGGTTTGATTTGTCTTGTTATGTGTTCAAAAGGGTACAGTAATTGTGTGTAGTACTATAATTAAAGCATTTTTGTAACAGTCTGAATACATTAATGTCTGAAAAAATAGTAGACTCCTATGATATAGTGAAAGATATTAAAATGAATAGTGAAAAGAGAGAAATTTTCTACATATTTATGTTGCACCACGTAACTCTTACGCAGCATTGAAAGTTTGAGGAATATCACGTTGATGCTGAAATTATGAATCTGTTAAAGATGGTTTCAGTGAGAAGTAAAACAGGATTGTGTTGAAAACATCTGTATTAAAAGCTTCAGGACAATTATTTGAAGAACACTTCAGGCCAGTCCTAGATGTGATCTGATCTTGTGACCTATTGCAGATAAAATTTATAGGCACTCTGGCACAACAACTGGCTAAAAACAGTCCATGATTCAGGATGTAAATTTTAATTGCTTTAGTGATCACAGCAGCAAGCTTTTGAAACAGAAACAAGTGAAGGCACAACCTGATTTTTTTGAAGGCAGAACTACACAAAAGGTAATGTGATGCTGTTACTTGTTTTGCCAGTGTGCTGGGGATGATGATTCATACTGACTTTTCTAGACATTTACTTAGGCTTACTTAGAAAACACAGTTTGTTCATCTTACGATTTTCTAAAAAACCCAGCACTCAGTGAGTGTTTACCTGCTCTGATTGTTCACTACATCATAATAAAAGGATTTTAAGGTGTCAGCTTTTTAGTTGATACACAAAGGTTAAAAAAAAAAAAAGTCTACGGCATGCCTTTTAAATGGCAAGTAGGTGGGGGCCTCAAAATAGATAATATTGTAAATGTTAAACCTATCTTGAAATAACCATTTGTATACAGAAAATCACCAATAAAGAAATGGAGAGACTTCAAGCTTTTCTTGTGCACGAAGTGTAGGATAGTCGTTAATCTTAAGCAGCACATGTCTTTGAAATATATATATTATTGAGAAGTCTGATTCCATGATTTTTCTCAGGTTTTTTTTTTTTTTCTCTTCACCCTTCTGATAGCAGAACACCTTAAGTACCAGTTAGCAGTTACTGAGGGGATAGGTAGGAAGGTACAAGTGACACAGAAGGCCAAGTAACAGTCACATGAAAGACTTCGGAAAAATTTGAGAATTGCAGACCACATTACACTTACTGCCAGCATGGCATAGCTGCTGTGAGATACAAACTAGGTCTTTCATTTAAACTCTTGGTTGTAGACATGTAGATATGTAGATGTCTGCTGAAATACAGAAACCTGTAAAACAAAAAAGGAGAAAGGTTGATTATAATCTTTATGAGTCGATACAGTATTTTAATGTGGCTTAGTACTTCTCACATTAGCATCCATTTTTCCTTTTCCTACCTTCTGATATTATGGTAATTTATTTTTACAACAACCCAGTGGTAGAGTAATGGCAAGATGTTCTCAAAATATTGCTGCAGAGAGGTCAAAGAGATTAATTTAGATTTCCTTTGAGGTACTGGGAGAATGAAAAAAAATGAACTACTGTTTTCCGCAATCTCCCATATGAACATTTATTTTAAGGCTCACATGAACTCTCTAAGGAGATTTGTGAGGAAAAAAATACCTGAGACATTTCTGTGGAGATGTAGAAGGTCTGCAGATATTAGACTTGAATCAAGAAGACATATTAAAAATCTTTTCAAGCTAGGACTTATTCTTGTAATGTACACCTCATAGTTTTTAAATTTTCTTCATATCTGCATCTTTCTTCTGTTTTGCATGCCTCTGCTTTCCTCACGAAGATATAGAAATTTGCTCTAGAAGAAAAAAGCCCCAAGTGCATCATTGATTATGAATGCAATTTTGACCTCTATTTATTTAAATGTTCTGAGGCTCCAACATGAAAGAAGAAATGTTCTTGGTAAATTTTGCTTGGTTTTGCTTGATATTTAGTTTTTCTCATGTTAGAAATTGAAACAAAATGAAAATGTTGAGAAAAACCTAACAAGGTGATACATTGTCTGGTTGCTTTTTAGCCTTGGAAACATAGATGTGGTAGCCCTTGTGGTTCTGACAGTTGGAACATAACAGTTCCTATGTTTCATGAGTACAAGTCCCAGAAACGCCAGCAACAGGACAACATTCACAACAATTTCTGTGGGCTTCATGGGAACAGCTTATCTGACTAGATGACTTGGAAGCCTGAATTTTGCTGGAGTTGGCAAGCTGGTAATAAACACTGGAAATTTACTTGGCAGGAGCTGCTTGTAAATGTACACTGGTTGTATCTCTGTCATTAACTGTCTGATCATTAGATAATGTTCTAATTTCCTCAAACTAAAGACGTTTGGCAAAACCATGCTTCTCCCTTTGCAATTAATTCAAGACTTCATGATTATTTAGTTTTCAGGCATTTTTTTTTTCTTCTTGAGTGTGGAGGGGCCTACCTTTTCATGTTTCTTCTCATTTACATGTCAGGGTAATATCAGGAGGAGCAGTGGCAGCCTGAAATCTGTTATGTTACAGCTGGATTTATCCCAGATGCCTTTCACTTTGAATAAATGAGACTAATATGTTTATGAATAAAACCACTTCCACTGTGACAGTTCTCAAATAGACACAAATACTGCAATGAGGAAAAAGGTTCCTACAATTTCTGGAGATCAGAGAGCATGACCTCTCTGAAAGCAGGACCTGTCATTGACTCTTCTATAATTACCATCTGTACTGTAGTTTCAATGACGTTAGGAAAGCAGTTGCTTACGCCTGAATTCTGAAGGAACTGCACTATATAAATCCTGAATGTCTGTTATGTAATATGTTAAAAAAAAAAAATAAAGAAAAAACTGAATTCCTTAAAAAAAAAAAAAGATAATCTTTTCAATTTCAGATCAGTCCATTTAACCTCAGTATATGTCAAATATACAGAAATTACAGTTAGTAGTAGAATTAGTTGAGAAATGTATAATAAGAGGTAAGTATGACTATGAGGAGGAGTGAACAACAGAGCTCTCTTTCAGAAGGAAATTATATTTCACAAATTTATTAGAATTATTTCAAAGTACTCAAGAAGCATGATGAGGTTATTCATGTGGATTTAGTGTACTTGGATTTTCAAAAGCTTTCAAGGGATCTTTTATAATAGGCTTTTAAAGAAATTAAGCTGTCTCAAAATAGAAGGAGAAAATCTTCTCATGCATTAAGTAGTGGTTAAGAGAGAGGAAATAAACTATAAGAATAAACTGTTATTTCATCAATGAAGGGTGACAGCCTGTCAGAGGTAGTTGTGCTGCTATTCGTGATACAATATTCTAAAAGGTTTGAATAGCGAGGTAACAAGTTCCAGTGATGATATAAAATTTGAATAAGTAAAAATATATTTCTGATTGAGAAAATTATCTCTGGACATCACAATGCTTATTGACTATGTTTCTAGAAGGCAGAATATATTCCACATCTGTAAAAGCAAAGCAAAAATTATGATAAGGAGATCAAAGCTCACACAACTTTAATACTATTTGTTGCCATTGGAAATTCCTAATTATCAAAGATAAAAAATAGATTTTTGTTGGTGTCTAAACTGAACATGAGTCAGCAATGTGCCCTCGTGTACAAAAAGGCCAATGACATCCAGGCATGCATGAAGAAGAGTGGGGCCAGCAGGTGGAGGTTCTGCTCTACTCTGCCCTAGTGAGGCCTTGTCTAAGAGTCCTGGGTCCAGTTCTGTGCTCCCCAGCTCAAGAGGGACAGGGAACTTCTGGAGAGAGTCCAGCACAGGGCCACCAAGATGATCAGAGGACTGGAGCATCTTCCTGATGAGGAAAGACTGTGGGAACTTGGGCTGTTTAGTCTGGAGAAGAGGAGACTGAGGGGGGATCGCAATATTTACAAGTATCTAAATGATGAGTATCAGGAGGTTTAGACATCCCTTTTATCTATGTTATCTAGCAATAGGACAAGGGGTAATGGGATGAATCTGGAACAAAAAAGTTCCATTTAAACACAAGAAAAAACTATTTCACTGAGATGGTGAGGGAGCTGCCCAGGGAGGGTGTGGAGTCTCCTTTCTTGGAGGTCTTTGAGAACCGCCTGGATATGTTCCTGTGTGACCTGATCTAGGTGGACCTGCTTCTGCAGAGGAGTTGGACTAGATGATCTCTAAAGGTCCCTTCCTGCCCCTACCATTCTATGATTCTATGCTATTTGATAGTTTGGTTTGTGATAACAATGATTCCCTGGAGCAGACCCAAAGGATATAGCACGAGAGAATGTGAAGATAAAGTATGAGAAATTAATAAGATACAGATAGATAAAAGGAGAATTTGGAATACTTTGAAAATGGGACATTTTACAGGAAACTTTTGTATGTCAGGTAAACAATATAAATATTATATCCCTCTGCACATACTTAAGTATTATCAGTAGAGGTTGTGGAGGCTAAAATATAAATTAATTTTAAAAGGGTTTAGACAAATTAATGAGGCACAGGATAATCAATGTATTTTAAACACAACAGTTTGGATACAGTTTCCAAGGTAGACAGCCCTTAACAGATGATTGTTGGAAGCTGAGAAGGCATGCCAGAGAGAGATTACACATTATTTATTTTTTGGTTTATGATAAAAAAGAACTGCCAATTAATTTAGCAGAGTGGCTTTTCTATTCTAATGTAATAAGATGCCTAAAATGACTTTGTGGTTTATTTTTACACTCAGGAAATCACTGCAAGTGTTACACTCTAGAAAACATTCTATATCTATCCCTTTGTTTGCAAAAATAAATTTGAGTTCCTTATTAAAATATGCATTAAAATCCATATATTATAGAGAAAATAAATAAAAAATTTAAGAACATACCTATGGCTTCAACACTTTAGTTTTTTGGGGTTTTTTTTCAATAGAAAAATGTACAGCTTTCATAGATTTTTATATAAACTTTGTTAAAAGAAATAGAGGACATTTATGAAACTGATAGGTTTTATGAAGCTTCAGTATTTATGGAGTTTTTCTTTTGAATTGTATCATTTTGAAGTGGCAGTTAAATTATCAAAACGAAGGAACACTTCAAAAGCTAATTCCTCAAAGAAAAAAAAAATTAAGGTTTAACTTAGATCCAGATATTTTTTTTTATCATTATTGTAATTAATATGAACACTCGCTTGAAGGAAAATAAGCAACATTCAGTTCATCATGTTAGACCCAGCACTTTCTGAAAGACTATTTAATTTGATAGGTTTACAAAACTAAGTCAACATATTTAAAAATGGGATTTTTTTAATGGCATTGTTTTCAAGTTAAAGATCGTTTTTCTCTTATATTATTTCTATTTTTCAATCTTTAGTTATTACTATTATTACATTTTATTAATTATAGTAAATTGTTCTAGTGTTATATTTTAGAATCATATTTATAGCTATAGGTATAATGATATTGTTAATTATATGTTACAATAAAGACATAATAACTACATGTGTAATTATATGTTACATATTATAAAAGATATTAAAGATAGCTTTCTGAGTCTCAGAAAATCTAAAGACTGAATTTAGGCTCATGTTTTGGTTTGGGTTTTTTTTTACCTAAGATGTATATTTGAAGCAGACTTTTAAAAAAATATCAAATAGTTTGCTCCTTGTAAGAAAATTATGAAGAATATAACACTAGAAGAATCCTTGTTTTCCTTTGTGTCCTCTGCAAGATAATACTGAAGTTTGAGGTAAATTAGAAAAGTCAATACATTTCAGATTCACACTGAAATTGTATCATCATCCTAGAGTGTTTGCACTTACATGAAAAATACTCAGTTCTTAAAGAGCTAATTTAGAGACAGGCTCACTTTTCCATCGTATTTTGCCTAAAATGGGCTTCTTAAAAATTCATATTTAGAGGTCTAAGATAAAACATCTCATTATTTGTGGTGTGATACAATAGTCAGGATATGTGCACTCTGTCTTATGAAGGACACTTTATACAACTAGATAAAATAACTCCAAAACCACAAGCAATGTAATTTTCTCTCTGGCAGCGTCAGAATCAGGTCTCTGCACATCAGTTCACTCTGCTGTGTACAGAAACAAATTACTGGGTTACTCAAGACCTAAAGGCGCTCAACAGTATTTCTCAACATTGAGCAGTTTGTGCTAAAAAATAGAGGAATCTTGTTCCTCTTTTTCCATCCAGACTTGAAAGTTATAACTGGAAGAGTCGTGAAATTCCAATGAAGGAATTTCAAGTCAGGAATACTAAATCCCTTTGAAAAATCAGGATATTTCTTTCTGCCTTTAAACCAGTGTGGTGGGTTTGCCCTGGCTGAATTCCAAGTGCCCACCAAAGCCACTGTATCACTCCTCTCCCCAGCTGAACAAGTGAGAGAAAATAAAACGAAAAGTTCGTGGGTCGAGAGAAGGACAGGGAGAGATCACTCAGCAATCACTGCAATAGACAAAACAGACTTAACTTGGGGAAAATTAATATTTTATTACTATTGAAATCAAAGTAGGAAAACAAAAATTAAAAATAAATCCTAAAAACACCTTCTCCTCTATGATTCCATGATTCCCATGCTCAACTTTGCTAATTTTCTCCACCTCTTTTCTCTAAATGATGCCAGAAAAATGGGAATGGGAGTTGTGGTCAGTTAATCATATATTGCCTCTATTGCTCCTTCCTCCTCAGGAGGGATCCTCAGAGTGCTCCGGAGTGGAGTTTCTCTTATGGGCCATATTCTTCAATGAACTTCTCTAATGCGAATCCTATGAGCCGCAGTTCTTTATTAGCTGCTTTAATTAGCTGCTTTTGTCTTGTCCATGGAGTAACAAGTCCTGACAACAAATTTGATTCTTCAGGTCCTGGGTCCTGTCCAAATGTGTCCATGGGTCTACAGGCCCTGTCAAGAGCCTGTCAGGAGTCTGCTCCAGCACAGGCTTCCTACAGGGTTACAGCCTCCTTCAGGCATCCAGCTGCTTTGGTGTGGAGTCCTCCCCAGGTTGCAGTTGGATCTCTGCTCCCCTGTGGCCTCCATGGCTGCAGAGGCAAGGGTCTGCCTCACCATCAGCTGTACCATGAGTTACAGGGGAACCTTTGCTCTGGCACCTGGAGCACTTAGTGACCTTGATGTATGCAGAGATCTTGCTCTCACATATTCTCTCTCACACCTATGGTTTCCATTGAGTGAATTTTTTCCCCTTCTCAGTGTTATCACAAAGACACTAGCATTATCACTAATTTGCTCAGACTTCACTAGCAACAGGTCCATCTTGGAGCCGAGTGGTATTAGCACTAACAGATACAGGGGAAGCTTCTAGCAGCTTCTCACAGAAGCCACTCTTGTAACCCCACTCGTACCAAAACCTGGCCACATAAACCCAGTGCAAGTAGAAAGCACATAGACAGAAAAAGCAAAACATGGTTGAAATTGGGCTGATGGGCTGCTTCTGTAGTGACATGCTCTGCAGTTGCCTCACTGATGAGATGACAACTATGCAAGGTGATGGGCAGTACATCGCTATAGAAGCTATGTTCTCAAATAGCTTCCTTGCCTTCATACAGTCCATGAAGCCCATAACCCTTGCCTTCATTTATTCTGCGTGATTTTAAAGCAGAATACCTGATCTCTTTGTATTCCTGATGAGTAAGGCTTTCATTTTTCTTCTAGTAATTTACAGTTAAACACATTCCATTTTCTAAGGATGTAAATGTTTTGCAGAAGTTATCATATACAGTAAAACAACATTATGTACATCATTAAGAGTCCTTGTGACTTCTTTTATTGTATTTTAATGGTATGCATTATATATATGTTTTGAGTTACAACTTGATATAAATAATGCTTACAGTAAAGTAATGAATTTTTGAAAGACCGGTTGTAACTTAAGGAAAGGCACTTTTGATTGGGAAATTCTTGTTTTATGTTAATTTTAAAATGAGGAATTCTATTCATTTATGTATCTATGTGTGCCCACAAATGTACTCCCATGTATATGAACGCACATATACAGATCCATACAGATGTATATAGATATAAGGAAATGAAAACTAGCAAAAATAAGGTATAAAATATGTAATCTTTTTGTTATATACTTTATTGTCCCAGATGAAATGTTTTTCCTTCATATCATCCTTTTTGTAGCTTAATTTATAAGCAACATCAAATTTGTCATTGTGATAAGCTTTCTTCATGACTGAAATAACATTTTCCAGAATACACTTAATTGCTATGCTGTGAGAGATGAATACTTAAGCTAAACACAACTTGTTTTCTTTTCACTTCCCAAATGTAAAAACAGTAGATAAACTAGATTTAAATAGTAAGCCTCAAGAGTTGGTGCCTTCACTTGTATTTAAATGTGATGATTTCCAATGTAATTAAAAAGAAACACCTGCTTCATATCAACATATATGACACCTAATAAAGCCATTGGGAATTCAAGATAAAGGGCATAACTTTCACCTCTGTTTCAGCTTAGGAGATAATTATAGAAAAACTGACCTGAAAATACAAGTATACCTAATACCTTACATTTCATTAGCTCTGATGAAAAATTGTGTGATGATTGTTGAACTATTTTACATTTGCATGTTAGCTTTCTAAAACTTTTCTGATATATTTTTGTGTAATATTGTTTCTTTTTTATTCAAATGTTTCCACTTCGTATTTAAAGGGTATAGCTTTTTACAGCTATAGGAAATGTACATGAATATTTGTAAAAAATACAAATAAAACTTCTAAAGAATTTTTTTTTAATTACTCATTCCTTTTCTTAGGATCTTCTTGCAACTTAAGAGGCACTGTGAAAAGAGTGAAACCCAGGGACAATGAGTACTCTATTAGTGTCAATAACTGCAGTGGATTCTCTTAGTCTCTAGAAATCTAAAGAACAAATCTGGAGTAAAGCAAGGAAATGACCCAATGAGGATCACGAATTAGACCAGAAGAGCAGGTTTTGTGAATTCTTATTTATGCAAATCGTCTATAATATTGATATTGAAATGCTTTAAGGCAACAAAACAACATCAAGCTCACTGTTTAATGACTCATTTAGGAAAATGGTGAAAGAAATGCAAATTTAAAAAGTCACTTTAATGTAACCTGGGACAGTAAACTGCTATGCTATAGCCAGAACTGCCATTATGGACCAGCATTAGTGTTGTTTGTTTTCCCTAATTGTTTTTTTTTTTTTATACTTAAACACATTTCTATTTCTCATAAATTTAACTTTAAAATTATATGGTTTATAATGATTTGAGGGAAAAAGTAATTTCTGAATTCCATTATTATTTTCACTCATACGTACTAAATGTACAGAAAACTTGAACTTCATTTTATTGTATTATTTTAGGCCAAAAAAATAACTGTAATAGCACTTTGTACACATTGGGAAAGCATATTCATTTTTCGAGATTAAAAATACTGTGAATTTTTAAGACCTATTTCATTCGACTACTACTTGCTATCCATAGTGATGGTAAAAAGATAGTTATAGTGAATGAAACATCTATTTTCATTTTTTTGTGTGATTGATGGTGGGTGGTGATGAATATTTTTTCTCAGGATAAAATAGCTATTTGACAACAACAAAAAAGATTTTTAACACTTAAGTCTGCAAAAGGTTAATTCTGAAAAAGCTAGCCATTGTATGGAAAGACCACATTAGCAGAACAATTGTTAAGTGCTTTTGCTTCTGAAAGCATGATTACAACAACCAAAGATATTACATAAAGAAACCCAAACCCAGAACTACGAAAGCATAAAAAGCATAAAAAGTAGTACTTTATTTTTTTTCCCCTTTTTCTCTATACATGTATTTTTCACAGTGTGTGTACTGCACACTTTCTTAGAGTACTAATTGTTAAAGCTGCTTCAGGGAAAATGTTTGTGGGCCACTGCAACCCATGCTAAATTTACTATGCAAACTCAATTTGAAAGGCATGAGGCACCTTCGCCATAGATTTCAAAGTGAATTAGCATAATAAATACAGTATAGGCTTTAAATCTACCTTTTAGAGGAATATGACAGATGTGTAAGCCATTTCTACAGTAAGTCTGCTCTGAATAATTAGAACTGCTCAGGAGCTCAAATTTGAGGTCATAGGAGGACATATAATAGCTAAAGTTAATGCATAAAGCAATAGAGGATCTATCCATATCCTTTACTCATTTTACTCATTAAATAATTTTAATGACATACTGTTCATTGATTTATTCTTATAATTACAATAAGTTCCTTAGTACATGGAAAACAATAATAACTTTACCATTGACTTCAATGCAGCCAGATTTTCACTCTGAGCATTCTAGGTTATGACATTTCGTTTGGGACTTTTGCCAATGTTTGCAGGACCCAGATGGTGACTACATAGAAAGATTAAATTTTAATCTCTTTTTCTTCTGTGATTCTTTATGAGAAACAATGCAAGATACACAGAAAAAAAAAAATCAAGGGTCATCTTGATGTTTAATTTTCAAAGGAAAGCAGTCTTGTCTTATGACTCAAATTGTCCCAAGCCAGAATCTTTTCAGTAGTTTGCAAATTCAAAGAAAAAAAATGCAATGATAAGGTTTTAGAATATGCTAAGTGAAAATCAGGAAGCAAATCCAGGGAAGTGAATATCTTGAATAACAGTCTTACTGAAAATACTGGCACAGCATGAGGATACACAGACACATTAACATTCACACAATCTCAATCTTCACATATAAATAGGAAAGTATGTTTTACAGTTTCATCTACTTAAACTACTTGTTTGAGTTTCATTCAAGAAAACATCAAGAATTTTAACTTTGAAAAGACATATTTGCTTTTTCAGTTGGTAATTAGTAGAGCCATGATGTTTTGTGTTATTTCAACCTACTTCATTTTATGATCCTACCAAAACATATGACAGTGTTTGTAAAACAGTACTTTTGCCTTGAGATGTCTAATATAGGGCAATCTTGACATATAATCAATGCAGCAAGAAGAGGATCCATTACATCTAACCCAGGTGCCTTAAAGAGTAATTTCCCTTTGATGATACTCTGCCCTCCATTGACTAGAAATTATTTGGAGATTAATCTCATCTTGAGTATGTAAAGATGAAGATAGATGTTCAGTAGAAATTTTCAAATTTGAAACCAATTTGACGTCTAAACCTCCTGTAACAGCAATAAAAATTATTGCTTAATCTGATAATGTAAACCATAAAACTGACCTGTGTCTTTAAGTACTCAAATATCTTTTAACATCTACATTATAACTTTCAGAATATTGTCTTTGCTTGACGTCCATTTAACGTTAATTCAAGAGCAAATGAATTGGTTTTGTCTTACTCCACACTAGAGAACTAGGTTTCAAATTGCAAGAATGTTAAATCACGTGCTGAGATACATTTTTGAAGTGCAATGTTGACTTACATATTTTAAATTCACATTGCTGATTGGCTATGCAACTCAGGTTTTGCTTTCGGCAAATGAGCATTCCAGCTGAAAGTACGTTTCGTGAGTTTCATCACTTGTAAAACTAGATCACTGCAATATTGAAAGGAAGCAAGCACAAAGTAAGGACGAAAACAGTTGAAGTGAACCTACTTAAGAATAGGAATTAATTAAAATATTTTACAGTGTTCTCCTATTTCTATTTTGGTACAAACAAAAGGGAGTATCTGAGGGTAAGTTACATATTTTTCATTGGGTTAAGTGTGAAGCACAAAAACGTATCTGAAGCACATTAGAGGAAATTTGGTGGCAAAGAGGAAGTTGAACACCCACTTTCCTATTTTCAGTAACAATCTGTAGCTAAAAGTCAGGAAAGCTCCCTCAAAAAACATATCTCCATTTTGTTTCTGAAGTAGGAAAAAAAATACAAAGTAGATATGTTTTTTAGATAAACTTTTTGTTTGACAATTATTGATAATGCTTAACAGCTTTGTTGTATTCTGTGTCATCGTCACAATTTATACTACAATGTCATAAATACACCTGAGTAGGTACCCAGCAAAATATCCGTTTTGCATAGTACACTTGAACACCTTGAACTCAGTGGGTAAAAATACTTGAAAAGATTCCTGGTGCAATATGGATTTAATTTGAGACCTCAGCAGTGGAAATCCTGCTTCCTTTTCTAAGCTACAGGAGTCAGGCAACTAAGGAGAAAACAATCTATTACTTGTCCTAACACAATAAGTTTCAATGGAATAGCTTTTTCTTACTTTTCTACCTCAAAATAATAAATGGCTCTTATGTTTTCTTCAGGTCCTCAAACGAAAGAAGTTTAAAAAATCCTTTTCAGTGTCTCTCAGTCAGCCCTCAGTCTTGTCATACAGCCACCACTTTATGTTTCTTTCTCAAATATTTCTGTGGTAATCTCTAGAAAGAAGTCAGACTGAGAACTGTTATCAGCGGAACTGACAATTCCTCCTTAGATGTGCAGACACATGGATCGTGAGACAAGGCAGACTGATTTTAGTTTATTTTGGGCTGTTGTACATTTGTCACTAAATTTCATGTAATGACATCTCTAGAAGCATTTACCTCATCATTTCATGTTTATTAGTTAGGTGTGGAAAGATATGCTCTTCAGATTCAGTCTGAGTGACTTAGAAAGCTGAGACCCACTTAAACCCCTGGAAGTCACCATTCTCCCAGTGAATTGTGATATTTGAATAAATGAACTCTGTGAGACATTTTAGTACAAATTAGAGTCATTTATCTGATCTAACCTTCTTTACACTTAAGAACTATAGAAGCATTCAGGCTCCACTGGGAAGCTAGTGACTTGTGAATGAGGTATTAATTTCATAAACCATTCAAATTTGAATGGAATATCTCATCTAATTATGTCTTCACTCATCTGTTCAACATAAGGACCTAAAGCATGTTTAGTTGAAGGAAAATCAGTAAATTTGGACCAGGGAAAAAGAAAAATAAAGGACAAATAACACAGATGATATGACATATAAGATATGTACCATATGCCGTGATGTTACAACATCCAAAAGCTTTTATTGTCACCCCTGAAAATAATTAGATTTCTGATGATTTTTCAGTTCCATAATGAAAATAATGCTAGTGAATTACTTGAAATTATAGCCTAAATGTGGAAAAAAAGGAGAGTAATTTTGTGGTTGGCAAGGATAGATGAAAGTGGGAGGTGTGTAGCAACATGTAGATTCTGCATTAACAAACAATGGAAACCTCTCAGCAATTTCAAAGAACACCAAAGGAAGAAGAAAGGTGGGAAGCAACACGCAGGTTCAGTTCCAGCAAGCACATACAGAAATAGCCTATAACTTTTAAAGAGAAACTTGCTAAATCAAATATTGTTGATTATAGTCTACTAACAGTCTAAATGGAATTTTTGTGGGGAATTGAATAATAGGGAAGTTAACTCAAAAAATTCAGGATAAGGCAGTACTGGAGTTCAGGCACACTGTCAAACTGCTACAGGTAAACAAGTTACCACACATCACATAAGCCATGACAGTGCTTTATATCTGAGCATTTGTAGTCCTTGAAAAACGTAATGCATTTTCATGTCATTTATACTCCTTCAATTATGTGCTACAGCAAGCTGAATTATATTTTGTTACAACCTTACAGCATACACAGAGGCAGTTTCTACACAGCAGCTGGTGATCAGTAACTTCATAAACCAAAGCAAAATGACTGTGGATCTACCATCTGTAAAAATGTAACAGGAAAACAATAGAAGGAAGAAGAAGAAAAATAAAAATAAATAACAAAAAAAAGTATTCAAGAAAAAAAGCACTCTTCATCAAAGAATCTCTTTCTTTAAATTATTTTTTCTCTTTATGGTAAACTAAAGCCATTGATGTAAACAGTGACTTTATGACAGTTCACTGGTACATGGAAATGATCCATACAGGTTGATTTGACTTTCAGCTTAGGGCTCTTACCATGAAAATACTCCTTCAGTTGTTTAAGTGGTTAGTCACATAAAAATAACTTTGCAGGACTGAACCACAGCTGAGATATTTTACTTGCTTTAAAAAACATATGCTAGTGTTTATCTTAAATCTGATAGCACAAGAGCTGCTGTGAAGGCCACCGGGTGCTTCATAAAAGGTATATTGTTCTTCACTTGTAAAGGACTGTGAACTGCCAAAGTCAACTAGAGAAGCTTATCAAAGACCAGTGAGCAGAAAGTGACGTAAAAAGATTCTGTATAAATGAGTAGAGCTGATATCTTGCTTAAACACTTCAAAAAATAACTGTTAACGCTTTGAAAGCATTTATAATGCCTGGAAAATTAATGTTTGCCAGCTGTGTTATTTTTTTCTGTAAGCAAGGCTAAGAAGTGCCATAGAATTTAAAGGTGGGGTTTGGGGTTTTTATTTTGTTGTTTTTTGGTTTGAGGTTTGTTTAGGGAAGGGTTTTTTGGCATTAAAACTCTGACAGCTTTTACATGTCATTTAATTGCTGCTGATTTACAGAAACAAAAAGAAGCAGGGATTATGCAGGATATTAAATAAGATTGGATCACTTAATTTAATTTGCATGAAAGCGTAAGCAAGGATCATTCTTCACTCTTTGTCCCTTAGATGACAGAAAGGCATGCAGTTGTGAATGCAGTTTTGTGCATAGAGGTACAGCCCAAATATTTTGGTTGGATTCTTCAATGAATTAATGAACTGCTGTTGAGAAAGGAAAGAGCACTGTACAATTGATGAGAGATAAATTATACTCTAGACATACTTCTTTCCCTATTGACTATAAAGAACATCTCATAGATTCATAGAATAATAGAATCATACAATCGCAGGGGTTGGAAGGGAACTTCAGAGAACATCTAGTCCAACACCCCTGCAGAAGCAGGTTCACCTAGATCAGGTCACATAGAAACATGTCCAGGCAGATCTTGAAGACCTCCAAGGAAGGAGACTCCACAACGCCTCTGGGCGGCCTGTCCCAGTGCTCTGTCATCCTCACAATAAAATAGCTTTTTCTTATATTTAAGTGGAACGTTTTGTGGTCCAGCTTCATCCCATTACCTCTTCTCCTGTTGGTAGATTACATAGAAAAAAGAGATCTCAGCCTCCTGACACCCAAAATATAGATATTTGTAAATGTTAGTAAGATCTCACCTCAGTCTCCTCCAGATTAAAGAGACCCAGCAGAACCTCCCTTGACCTGCTGGCCACATTCTTGTTGATGCATCCCAGGATGCCACTGGCCTCTTGGCGACAAGGGCGCATTGTTGGCTCATGTTTAGTTTACTATCAACCAGAACTCCCAGATCTCACTCTGTAGAGCTGCTCTCTAGCAGGTTCATCCTCAACCTGTATCTGTGCATGGGGTTGTTCCTTCCCAGGTGCAGGACTCTGCACTTGTCCTTGTTGAACTTCAGGAGGCCCCTCTCTGTCCAACTCTCAAGCCAGTTGAGATCCAGCTGAATGGCAGTACAGTCTTCTGGGGAATCAGCCAGGACTCGTTTGGTGTCATCAGGGAACTTGCTGAGGGTATACTGTCCCCTCATCCAGGTTATTGATGAAGATGTTGAACAAGACTGGCCCCTGAAACAATCCCTGTGGAACTCCACTGGCCACAGGCCTCCAACTAGATTCTGTGCCATTGATCACCACCCTCTGGGCTCTGTCATTCATCCAGCACCTGATCCACCTCACTGTCCACTCATCCAAGCCACACTGCTTGAGCTTTCTGATGAGGATGTTATGGGAGACAATATCAAAAGCCTTGCTGAAGTCAGGGTAGATGACATTCGCTGCTCTTCCCTCATCTAGCCAGCCAGTTATGCACTCATAGAAGGCTATAAGGTTGGTCAAACAGGGTTTCCCCTTGGTGAATCCATGTTGACTCCCCCTGATAACCACCTTTTCCTTCATAAGTTTAGTGATGACATTCAGCATGAGTTATTCCATCACCTTTCCAGGGACAGAGGTGAGGCTGACTGGCCTGTAGTTTCCTGGGTTGTCCTTCCTGCCCTTTTTGAAGACTGGAGTGACATTGGTCTTTCTCCAGTCCTCAGGCACCTCGTCTGTCCTCTATGATTGTTCAAAAATGATGGAGAGAGGCTTAGCAATCACATCAGCCAGCTCCCTCAGCACTCTCGGATGCATCCCATCAGGACTTATTGATTTATGAGTCTTAGGCTTGGCTAACAAATCTTTAACTTCTTCCTCTTCAACCCAGGGCAAATCCTCTGCTGTCTTGGCCATCCTACTATCCTTGCTGGACTGGGCTTCCTGAGGGCCGGCCTTGGCCGTAAAGACTGAAGCAAAGAAGGCATTCAGTACTTTGGCCTTCTCTGCATCCTTGGTCACCAGGGCACCCTCTCTGCTTAGCAGCGTGCCCACGTTTCCCCTCATCTTCCTTTTGCTGCTGATTTATCTGAAAAATTCCTTCTTATTTTTACTTCCATGTCTAAATTGAATTCTAGAAAGGCTCTAGCCTTCCTAGTCGTACCTCTGCATGCCCTGGCAATGTTCCTATACTCTTCCCAAGAAGCCAGCTCCTGTTTCTACCTCTCATAGATGGCTGCTTTCTGCCTGAGTTGTCCCAGCAGATCCTTGCTCATCCATGGAGGCCTCCTACCTCCTTTTCCTCCTTTCTTGCGCATTGGGACACACTGATCCTTGCCTTGGAGGAAGTGGTGCTTGAAGACTGACCAGCTCTCATGGGCACTTCTACCTTCTAGATTACATCCCACGAGATCTGTCCAAGTAGATCTTTGAAGAGGCCAAAGTCACCTCGCCTGAAATCCAGGGTCACAGTCCTGCTTTGTGTCCTGCCTCTTCCACACAGGATCTTGAATTCTACCATCTCGTGGTCACTGCAGCTGAGGTTGCCTCCAACCTTTACATCCCCAACCAGACCTTCCTTATTTGTTAGCGCCAGGTCCAGCATCACACCCCTCCTCTTTGGTTCCTTGATCACCTGCGACAGGAAGCTGCCGTCAACAATCTGTACCAACCTCCCGGACTTCGTGTGCTTGGCTGTGTGGCTTTGACAACAGATATCAGGGAGGGTGAAGTTCCCCACGTGGACCAGTGGTTGTGATCACGAGGCAGCTCTCAGCTGTTCGTGGAAGGCCTCATCCACTTCCTCTTCTTGATCAAGTGTCCTGTAGTAAACTCTTACAAGAATATCACCTACCTTGCCCTGCCTCACAACTTTTACCCATAAGCACTCAACCTGCCCCTCATCCCCACCCAGGCACAGTTCAGTACACAGTAATTGTTCCCTCACATAGAGAGCAACTCCACCTCCTCGCCTTGTCAGCCTGTCCTTCCTAAACGATACATAGCCCTCCATGGCTCTGCTCCAGTAATGGGAGCTGTCCCACCACATCTCTGTCACTGCATCTCGATAGTTTGCCCATATGTAAGTTATCTACAATGTGATCATCTAAAGTAAAATAGAATTAATAGTAATTTTTAAAGATTTTTGGAGTATTCACTACTTATTCTTTTCATAGAGCTGGATATTTTATCTTTTGAAGAAATACAGCTATACACAATGCTCCTTCAGATTTTTGTCTCCATGTTGAGAACCAATCTTTGTAAAAAATTCTGTTTAATAAAGAATGAATGGACAGAGAAGAACCTATGACAAGGAACTAACAAAAATAAAATGCAATAAAGTGTTTTGACACAAGCTGGACATAAGAGCATTTAGTAAAAGGATTCAAGCTACAGGCTCATTTTGATTTCCACATTGTCACAGAAGATAAACGAAAAATGAGGTCATAAAGGGCCAATAAGTCTGTTTCCAAGGTCAAGTCAACAGAGAGCTGATGATGAGGTTGCTTGAATTGCTTCATCAGCTGTTTGCTATTTTTCTAGAAATATCCAAATGTTATTTTCTTCCAATTGTTCTCCACTGATATAACATTTGTTAGACCCTGACCTAGTTTGCAGGTCAGTACTGTTATTATACAAAAGCAATACATGTCCATATTTCTTCCCACGGGATGTTTTTAAACGCTTACTATTTTATTGTTTCCACTTTTGATTTTCTTTGTTGTTGTTTTAAACACCCAAAATTAGCACACGCTTGGTTGTCTCTAGCATCTGCTTTCACTTTTCAGTGCACTCACTTTGAATCTCTGCTGATATTATCCTTCTTTCAAAATTAGAATGCCTAGGCACATGCCTATAAAAATTAGTACAGTTGTCATTGCTGAATTGTAAGTTTGTATAATTGCAATATTACACTTACATAAGCCAAACACTGGGTTTATTCCTTTTGGCTTTTTTTTTTTTACAAAGAAAATATATTTTTAATATAGCAAGGACTCTGATGGCAAATTTTAACATTTTAGTAAACTAAAATCTTTCCTACTTTTTGCAGATCAGAGACAGTTCTGCATCATAGCAAATCCAGACCAATTGTGTTCATCTCAAGGACTGTAAGGATCCTGATCCCTCAGGCTGGTCTCTTTCACAGTGATATGCTTTCATTTCCTAATGACAGACATCATTTGGAATCATCAATGTTTCACATCTCTGAATATCTGGCTTAGGGTCTCAGATGACATACACCTCAAATGTCGTCATTGTTTTAGTTGACTAGTTATTACACACACCTGACTTTTTATGTCTGCAAAATTGTCTTTTTTTTCCTCTCTCCTTTCAACCTCTATAGTCTTTGAAGCAGGCTTTATTAAAGAATGTACTAAAAAATTATTAATTTAAAAATATGTAAGTCATAATTCCAAAAAAAAAAAGTATTTTTTTTATTTACTTATTGTTATTAATGATGTTCAAGGATAGCTTTATTGATTATACATAAGTACCCATATATTTAGAGTAGGGTTCAATCTGTTTAAGTCAGGCAAGTTACATCCAGTTTTTCTGAACCTTGGAATACACTACAAGTAAACCAAGTTCTCTATGGCATAAGGGTGGAAGAGGTGTCCTGCAAAGACTTTTGTCAGAAATCTACAGTTCACAGATTGCTCACAAATTTAAATCAAATGCTAATTAATACAGAACTAAAGATAACATTTTGAAGAGTTTACCCCTGAGGATTGATCAACCCTCACACTCTCTCAGGCTCTGAAGATTTGAATTCCAGTGTCCTTCCATTTAAGCTTAAGTGTTTAAGTGTTACTGACTTTAGTTTGAAAGCTGATTTGCCTCATATTCTTGAAGTTTAATGCATAAACTACAAAAGAAGTAATATTAGACAATGAATTATAATGGTACACTTTGTCTTGAAAAGTGTCTAATATTTTTTTAAAACAAGAACTGTAGCCATATCTTACCGTTCAACATAATTCATTTGATATTTTGAAAAGGATCTCAGAGTAATTAAAATATTGAGTTATAGATGAATCATTCAATTAGTCAGAGACCTTACCTCAGTTACTAGCAAGCAGTAAGGAAATATTTAGTTTATATGTTCTGTAGAAAAAACCTGGTCCTTCTAGATGTTTGTCCTGTTTTATATAGGCCATATGTATCTGCTGTACATGCATGTGGTAGGTTGACCCCAGCTAACAGTTAAACATCCACTTTGCATTTTCCTCATTCCCCTTTCCCACAAGATAGAGAGAAAATAGAAGGAAGGCAGGAAGACACAAAGATCAAAATAATGACAATGTAACAAGGAAAGCAAAGGAAAAAATGAGAAATTGATTCCTTGTTTCCCAGTAGCAGGCAGATCACAGATGTTCAGCCACATCCTGGAAAGCAAGACCTCAGCCTATGTAATGGTTTCTTGAGAAGACAAAAGCCATAACCATGATCACTTCCCCTTCCTTCTCCTTTCTCTGAGTTTTTATTGCTAAACATGAAAGTTATATGATAGAGAATATCCTTCTGGTCAGTTTGGGTCAACTGTCTCTCCTATGTCGCTTCCCAACCTCTTCCCAGCCGAGATCTCTTAGATTTCGGCAGAGAAATTGGGAATGGCATCTAGAGTCTTAATGCTGTGCAGGGACTGTTAGGCAATAGACCAAATACAGTTGTGATTTAACCACAAATGCAAAGCGCAGCACTGCTATGAAAAAAAGTTAACCACATCCCAGTCTGACTGAGTAGAACATGCAAGCCTTTGGAGATGTAGAAGGGAAGAGACTCCAGCCAAAATCTCTTGTTTGCCTGCAGATGGCATAGTGAGAACTGCTAAACCAGGAAAATTGCTCAGGTGAAGTTTCTCTCATAACATTACAAAAACTTCTATGGAAAAACTCAGATTTTGCAGTTATAAACATTAAAATGTCTACTATAGAAACAGTAATTATAATATCTAGGTGAGCTTTAGCTTGTGGTTATGTATGATAGGTTCGTTAATGCCTCTTTCACTTTTGTATTGTTGAGGTCTGCCCCTAGCTGATCTGTTTGTAAATGGGTACTCAAACATTTTGTCATAAAGGAAACATCACACTAACCATTTGGTCACCTTTTGTGCAATGGGCTGCAGAACTGGAGCAGATGCATACAGTTACAGTGCTTTAGTACCTCCCCTGAGAGCATCAAAAGGATGTTTTTCTCTTTTTTATGTTTTTATGTATATTTTTATGCCTTAAGCTATTTCCCTTCAAAACAGGGTGTGGTGGATACACTTTGAAAGAGAGTTGGTCTTAGAACAGCCTTAGGAGAAAAGGGAGAGAAAACAGATGAGAAAAAGACAGGAAGATCAGTTACTACCTACCATCAGGAACAAATCTTAATTTAGGGGAAAAAAAAAACTAACAGCCTAATTTATTGCAAATTAAAATAGATTTGGGTAGTGAGAAACAATATCACAAACATTAAAACCACATCTTTCATTCCCTTTTTCACAATCTCAGCTTCACTCCTTCTCTCATAGCTCCTCCAATCCTCTGCACAAAGGAGCACAGGAGGGAAGTGGGCTTTTGTCAGTAGATGAAGGTTCCTCTCTGATGATCCTTCCTCCTCAGACCTTCCCTCCTCTCCCATTTGTGCTCTCCTCATGAGCTCAAAACCTTCAGAAAATACCCACCTGCACCTGTGCAGGGTCCTCTATCGACTGCTGGGGAATCTCTGCTGTGATGCCTAGAGCACCCTCTTCTCTCACCTTGGTGTTCCCTCTGCCTCTCTCCATCTGGCATTTTCTGCCCTTTCTTGAATATGTTTTCTCTGAGGAGCCACCATCTTGGCTGCTGGGCTCAGCTGTGCCCTGCAGTGGATTGACTGGAGCTGGCAAGAGCTGTTTGTGTCTCACAGAGGCCACCCCTGCATCCCCTGCTGCCAGCACCTGAGCACCTGCACCTGATACACAGGGTGAAATTATCATCTTCAGAAAGTGGTGAAGGAGTTTATTCTTTCCATCTGAGAAAGTCGGAAGATCAGGGAAGGAATCAATCTGTCAATGTGTTTTATAGGACATTTGTAAACAGCAATGTATTATAGCAATTTAAACTTCATATCCAGTAGCTCTCATCTTCTACTTCCATTTTTGTTAATATTGTTTTTACCATTCTAAATTTTCATATGTAGGACCTCATAAATAAAAAAACATCAGTGTTAAAACTGCTAACTTGATGCAACTTGGGAAAATAAGGTTCAGAAAATACCCTATCATCTGTAAATGTGTAAATATTTTAACATTTACATATATATAAAAACTAATCCTTTATTGTTAAAAAAGGGTATTACTGTTCCCTGTTCTTACTGCGGTCTACCCTCTCCCTTCCTTTTTTTCAGATTGCATTGTCAATTAAATGGAATGTCAACCATCTGACAGCTGTGAGTGCAAATTCATGTAAAGTCCTTATCTAACAAACTGACATTGAATATACTTCCATCCTCTGTTTTGGAAATTATTTGAATATATTATACCAATCTCCCTAAAACTTTTATAGTTAACTTTTTAGTTAACTTTCCAGTGGAAAATTGACCACAGATTTGAAGTCTTACATGTTACTCTCAAAATCTTTTTTATGGGCAAAGAAGAGATCACACAGTACATGGCAAACCAAATGTTTATTTTTAATCTAATTAACAGGTTTTATACACTAAAAAAAAAATACAGTAAGCTGTTATTAGTTACAATGATACTCTCATTCACTCGGTCTAAGTGCAACTCAAATCTCATTAACAATGTGTTGTGGTTTTGCCCAGCCAGCAATGAAGTACCACAACAGTCTCTCTCTCGGTGCCTCATGTTCACCCCCACCCTCGTTAGGATGGCAGAGGCCCCAGCAAGATGGGAGGAGAAAAGGCAACCAAGGATGTTGTGTATTGAGACAAGGGCAAGGAGGATTCACTGCCAATTATGGTTTCGGACAAAACAGACTCCAATACTCGACTTAGAGAGGAAAGTAGGAAAGTTTGTTCCACAAGCAACACAACAGAGCAAAAAGCAAAAAGGGAGTAGGATGATGAGAAAATGACAACCGGCACTTTAAGATCTTTCTCCCCCATCCCTCCTTTCTTCCTAGGCTTAGCTCACTGCTTCAAATCTCTCTACCTCCTACCCCTCAACAGCTCAGTAGGGCAGGGAATGGGGGGATGTGGTCAATCTCACAGATGGGCTCTGCCTCTTTTCTCAGGGGTCCCTCCTCCAGGACACAGCCCTTAAACTTCTCTGATGTGGGTTCTTCTCAGCAGCTGCAGCTTCTGCCAATACAGGGTCCCTCCCAGGGGACACAGTCCTTAGTGGATATCTCTTCTGTGAATATGGAGTCTCTCCCATGGGATACAGCCTCCTCTGGCTGTAGTCAATGCCCCGGCTCAGGGTCTTTCATGAAGCGAGTCGCTGCCCCTGATGTGGGATGTTTAATGAAGTGCAAACAAATCTCAGCATCACCAGGCCTGTCCACAGGATGCAGGGAGGTCTCTGCTCCTGCACATTTCCTCCTCGCTTTCCTCACTGACCTTGGAGTTCGTATGGTTG